>JAPDSC010125396.1:27314-58069 GCA_026290005.1 Latrodectus geometricus | reverse complement strand
ATTTCATTTTTTTAAATCATGTCATTATTTTATGAAAATACAAAAAATAAAAAACAAAAAATATTGAACGCTTAAATAATTGCTACATTTTACGTATAAACAATGTTTTGCTAAACATAAAAAGAAAAAGATATTACTAACAACTCATGGGAGTAAAAATTTACTTTCAGATCGTTCTATCAAATCTGTTTTTTAAATTAGCAATAAGTCTTTTTCGTTTGTTCACAAAAAGAGTGGAAACAAATTAAATTTTAAAACAAACAAAAAAAAATAAATAAAACACATGGCAAACAAAGTTATAAAAAAATCTTAGGACAAAGCTTATTAGATGTAATTCAATCTGAAAGGATTTAATTATAAATAATTAAAAAACAACTGAAGAATTTACAAATACCAATTATGCTTAATAAGTATCAATTATCACAATTCATTAGCCTATTATTTTTCTATGCTTAATTAGTTAAAAAAGTATTGATGAAGGAATCTATTATAAAACTAAATAAGTAAGATATATTTACTTAAAACTTAAATTTTAATTAGAGTAATTTTTTTAACAAATAGTTTTTAAGTAGCAAATAACATAAGTGTTTTAATCTGATGAATTTTATAGTAGTAAACTTTTTGCTTGTTTGTGACTGAATAATTATTCATGAAGTGATCATTTTTATTTAAATTTAATATTAAAAATATACAGTTTGTTTGTTTTTAGATAAACTATTTAGCCTTATAATTCGCTTACTTAAATTTTAAATCTTTTATAATTTCTACTTTTAAAATGTACTAGAAAAATGATTTTTGAATTTTAAATTTCTCGAAATAATCACGATTGGAAGTTAAATCGTGTATTTATTTAAATGTTTAATGATAATAAGCTTACACTGTCAAACATTAAAATACATATTACAACTACAATAATATTTGCTTTACTGTAATATTTCACTTGACTTGTCATGTTCTAGAATTCATATGAAATTCAAGCTAATCAGAGAAGTTTTCTCAAATTCCAATTGTCTTGCATTTATCGAGAAATATGTCATAATTTATCCCGTTGAAGCATTTGCTAACAGTAATTGAAATGGTTGCCCCTCTTTTAAGAGTAAATAATTCAGATGTTGCTTGCATAAGGAGAATTAAAACCATTTTGGATTAATAATATTTTATGCTCACTCTTATATAAAATTGTTTTCGGTATTCATTGTAATTAGAATTTATGCGCTTCATATATTTTTCAAATAATTTTAACTTCCAATATTCTAACTAAAATTTTTAGCTTAGAGATAATAGATTTAATTAAATAAAAGTTGATTTTACAGGAAAAATTTGTGATCATTAATAGATATAATAAATTAGTGAACATAATATATGCTATGTGAAAGAAAAATTCTTTTTCAGGATCAAATTTATTCATATAATACTTGATAGTCTTACTTTTCAATTTTTTTTTTAAGTTTAAAAGTTTCACAGTAAACTATAACTAAATTACTATTTTAACATCATTGTCCTTTATAAAATCAAAATTAAAAAGGAATTACAAAATTTTGAGTGAAATTTTTTTAATAAAATTTGTTATTTTATAGATTTTTATTTTCCGACACACTAAAAAAAATAATAAATGAAATTCTCAGTTGTACTACGCGGAGTAACTCTTATAAATGCAAAGCGAAACTTTAGTAGATCTATATTTGCATAAAAATGGCTGTTGAATATTTTGTATTATTATGTGTAATTGTATCTCAATGCCTTATATTTTTTCTACATTTATAAAAACAACAAAAGAATTATTTCTGAATTTGACAGTAGATGAAAAAATAAGTAAATCTCTGAAAAAAATACTATCATAAGCCACTGATTATTTTTTACTCAAATTGGCATCTAAATTTAACCAAACTATGATATCTTTTCCTTTTGTTTATTTCATGTGACCTCAGTTTGAAATATCTTGACCAATCGTATCAGCATTTGGTGCATTTTATTTTTACCATTATTGGTTGTTGGACATTTTCGTTTCTTAATTAATCGTGTTTAGACAATAATTTCATATTCATAGGTTGTTCCTAAAATAAACACATTTACTCATGAAATTGAATCAAAAAATTGCATAATAAGTTTGATATATAAGCAAATGTAACTTTCATCTAAAAATTATATCATTTTTATGAGTAGGGTTTGAATTTACACGATTTCTTTGAGAAAGCTTTCTTTTATCGAATCGAGACGGATAGAATTTTATTTTATATGTGCGAACACAATCATATAGTGAATAGAATTTTTCTGGTTCATTAAAAGGCTTAAGATTTCACGAAAGAAACATATAAGAAAATAAACTCAACCAAAAAATGTAGGTACTTTTCTAATAACTGGTGAAACAGATCACTAAATATCGCCAAGTACAAGACTCTGTTTAGAATAATATGAGTTATACAGTATTTAATGTAGTTTAACGGTCTATAAGCAACTTTAAACTAAATTATTTATAGTTATATATTTATTTTAAAAGTGTATGTGAAAATCAAATTAATAAATAGAAATTAAAAGAACAAACATTCTCATTAAGGTTCAAGATGGTGTAATGCATATTACTATTATTATTATTTTAGAAACGTAGCGAGAGAGAGAAAGAGGTCCGTCCAAGCTCTAAAAATTTAATTCGTTTAGATGTCATTGTAAGTTTCGAATACCTCTTTCAACACACAGGAAGCTGATGAGGATAACAAGGTAAATTTTTGTATTTTAACTTTAAATTATTATTATTAATTTTTCAAACATTAAACATGCTACTTTAAATATGTATTAATTTAAATAACAGCTTAAAAAGAATTATGTTTAAAATTTCATCATCAGGACTACTCGTAAATTACTTTCAAATTTAAAATATTTATTAATTTCCTCTATTTAATTATATTAAATTGTAATAACAAATTGTTTCATGATAAAATTACCTTATTTTAAATACACAAGAGTTTCAAGTGCTAAAATATATATCATCTTTAGACACGGAAAATTAATGACATGTACTCAAAATATTGTTCCTTTTATTTCAGATAATATTAAGTTAAACAAAAGCATGGTTATATGGCTTAAATCTCATTGTAAAATGATATGTAATTATACTAAAATATTTAATTCAGAAGGGAGTTTATAAACGTTTCTAATCTAAAAACATTATGATGTAAGAACATTTTTAAATTTTAGAAATTTAAAACCAAGTCGTTACTTCGTGTAAATTATACTGTTAAAACATTAATTATATATTAAAAACTAGATATTAATAAAATATTCATTAAATTCATAAATTTAGCTCTAAATTGCTTAAAAAGAGAATTAAAATTTTATTTGTTCTTTTTCCAAAAGCAATTTTTCCTATAGTATTTAATTAATAAAAAAATCAAATTCCTCTTATAAATATTTTGTTATAGAAATTAGTATTCCTCCAAGATATAATAAATTATTATTATAAATGAGAAACCTAAATTAAATTATTATTATAAATTGAAAACAATGAAATATTGTAAATGTTTTTCTACCAAGGTTATGTTTTAAAATTCCAGGATTACAATTAAATTGCAAATTGCATTTCTAAAATTAAGCTTTTAATTTCATTTATTTCAAATATTAATAATGTAAATTGTGTGACTATTTATTTTATAGCAGCACGCATTTATTTTTGAATTACGAATTTGCTTATTTGTCTGAAAGTAATAAATTTTAATGCATATTCTTAATGGAATACTTCAGCATTATTTAAATATTAAATATTAGTGACAAACTTTTGTATGCATAGATAACTATCAAGTTTAAATATATGAAAATTGTTAGGAATCTGAGCAGAATTTAAGGCTGAACTGTAATTTTTATAAAAAAAATACTTAATAATAGGCTTATTGATTGCATATCTATTGTGTTAGGATAAGAGTCAGATATTCCATATTTAAAATAGAAACAATTATGAACTGCTATACTCCGATTAAAAAATAAAGCTTGAAAAATATTGTAATTAAAACAGGTTATCATGGATAAAGTAAACATTGCATTTAAAAATTATCTTCTTTACAAATGGTGTTAATATATCTAAATGTTAAGAAGCAAAAATGATTAGAAAGGAAAATAAAAACGATAAGAGAAAAAATTTAATTGTTCATCTTAATTGACTTTTCTATTAAATTTATATGTAAATATTTTTTTATGTTTATATTATTTTGATTATTAAAGGCTAATTCTTCTACAAAGATGTAAATTATGCAGCCCATTAATATTATTTTCTGTATAATCAAGAAAAAATATTATAATGAGAATCAATGTATAATCAATGTATTAATTTATTTTATTATTATTTTAAATTTATTAGTATTTTTATTATTATAACTCTAATACATAATTATATAATAATATTTTACATGAGTTAAATAAAATAAAATATTGAAAATATAAAAATGTCAATGAGAGAAAGAGAGACTATAGGCTTATTTTTTATTTTTATTTTTTTTTTTTTTTGCTTCTATCATGTGATAATTTATGTTATTAATTTCCTATAACAAATTATTTATTACTGACAGCCTTCAGTCAGTATTTCAAGAAGCTATTTTTTCAAAAACTATATTGCTGGCCACCCAAATTGCAACACCAAGAGAAAAGAGATATCACAAAAAAATTATTTTATAGATAACATATTGACAGGTATCAAATGATTAAATTTATAGACTTCTGTGAAGAGTGGTTCCTGCCAAAGTAAGTAGCCAGAGTAGCCACCATTGTTAAAGATCTCACCCAGATAGTAAACAACGTCCATTGTACATCCCTCGGACATCCAAAACATCCATATTTGATCCTCCGACGTCTTGGATGTGATTTGGACGTCCCCTGGATGTTCTTTGAGAAAGTCCTCAGGACAGCCTTATAAAGCTCTTCTAAGTATGTCGTTTTATGGATCTGTTTTGGACGATCTGTTGATAAACATCCTGAAAAGGTTTTTTTACATCCTTTTTTGGTTTTTCTAACAAATGATCTGAATGCTTTTTTTTATTTACTAATAAAATTAAAAAATCATATCGATTTGTTAATAAATGTAAATAATTTTGTGCTACATTGTATTTAGTAAATAAAATGAGAATATATTCTCATTTTAATTAGCAGAAATCACCTTATGTAAATTTTATGAATTTTTGTGCTATTAAAGATCTTGTCGTTTATTTCATCATAATTATAAACAAAGATATGTGTAAAAACAAAAGAATATGTTTGGCAAAACTATATTTTTTTGAATACGACATGAATTTAAATGGGATTTTCAAGGGTTATACGTAGACAGTACATAAATTCTAAAGGTAAGTTATGTCAATACGTTAGATCTATACGAATTGATAAGTTTTAAAATAATTAACAGATTACAAAGTATAATAATATTTTTAAAATATGTTCATAATGTTTATTCAAATTTAATATAATGTTGTATTTACTTCCGCTACATTTTGTTTTCCAGGTAAGGAAAAAAAAATCTTGGTAAAATTTTCTCTTGTTACAATGTAATTTATATAATGCAATTTTGATTGAAAATTACAAACGTTCTTAAGTTTATTCTTCACCATTAAAAATATAATTTAATTAAAATAATTAAAGCGCTTATAGAAAAAGTTGATTTTCTCGAAGAGTATTTAGAAAAAAGAATTATTTATGTATGGGGTGTAAATTTTTTATCTGTTATATATATATATATATATATATATATATATATAAGGATGCAAAGGCTTTAAATGCGATTTTATCAAACTCAAAAATTCGAACGAGTTAACGCTAAACCAACTAAGTTAGAGTGTACGCTCGTTTATAAATTCGTAGTTAGTGCCGAAGTTCTAAATAAAAAGCTGTTGCCACTTCTCTTTTTGAAATTTCATCAATATTTTGATTTAAAAAAATATTTAAAGTTGTTTTATAAAAATCTATCTTTTAATAAACTAAAAATGATAGTACTACAAGGTAATTATTAATACTATCATTTTAAGAGAACGGTTCGAGACTTCGAGGAGAAAGTACGCACCTGATCTGAGCTCTTGAAAGTGGTTTTGGCGACGCGAGTTAGATCGGAAGGTGACCCGGGGGGTCCCAGCTACTATCTCGGCAGCCAGGCCGGCTGCCCTACCGTAGAGAGTTCTTCGGAACACGTTGGACTTAGCGTTTCTGCTATTCACAAAAATTACATCGGAATTACCAATATGGACTCAGTGTTGTGTAGTGAAAATTTGCAAAAAACAAAAATGGATAAAAAAGAAAAAATCCGTTAAAACTAAATCATCAAAAAACGACAAAGTTGTGCCCGATAAAATGGATAAGCCTAGTGACTTGACAGTTGTGGAATTTTCGTGGGACTTAGATCCGGAATATATCTGTAACAAGTTTGAGATCCCATTAGCAGCCATAATAGATGATGCCGGAGCTTTAGGATTTGAACTACCCATGGAAATAGGAGCTCGAATTACCGAGGAGATGATGGAGGCCATTTGCCCACCCGAGATTGTTAAACAATGTGGCGAGCAGATTAAGGAACTGCGAAAGATGACACAAGTTCTACTACCATTTGCCAGAGACAATATGCCAGCGCCTGCTAACTCGATGGAGTACATCGGACACCTGTATACTCAACTACTAATTAATATAGGTGAGTGCGTCTCATTCTTTGGAAACTGTAGTGCATTGCCAAATAGTATAAATTTTTATAAGAAAAATGTTAATGATAGTATTAGTAGTAAGGTAGAGAATAAGAGTTCAAATAATGCTTCCTTAATTGTAAATAATAATGCTGAAACTGTAAATATTGATTTAAATTCTGTTGTGTCTAATAGTATAACTAATCTCGATAGTAAGGTAGATGCAATTAGTTGTGTAAATAAAATAGAAAATGTTAACGAACGTAATGTAAATAATTCTGATAAAAATATAAATGATAGTAACGTAAATGATAAAAATAGTATTGTAAACGATAATGAAAACATTATCAATAATCCTGAAAATATTAATGTTAATAATGATGTAAAACTAACAACTGCAGCTAGTAGTATTATAAAAAATGTTGATCATAGTACACTTAGTACCAGTAAAGGCGTAATTATTGACAATAGTGGCATTTTTAAAGTACCAAAACAACCCCCTATGCACGAGGGAGCGGCTAGGCCTAACACGACCACATGCGATAGGGAAAGGCTTAATGACAACTCACGCGCTACTAGAGCATCCAAAAGAGCGAAACCCCACTTATATGTGATTTCGGATACAGAAACGGATAATGATATAGGGTTTTCGAAACAAAAAAATAGGAAAAAGAAATTTAACAAAAAAATTAAAAAATCAGACATAAACACTGATAACAGGTATGATTCTGTGGAATCTGATGTCGATGCAGACATGAATATAGCGCCACATATTCCCTCAAGTCTAAATGGAAATACTAAAGAAATACCTAAACCCCCAGTGGTGATAGTATCCACCCAAATGAAAACCATAGAATTTTTGAAATATATTAATAGCAAATTAAACTTCCGTGTAACGGGTAAACCCGCAGGACAATATTTAAAACTTTTAATTAACACTCCGGAGGAACATAGAACTTTGACAAAAAAACGAGACGAAGAAAAAATAAATTATTGGATAATAAATGCAAACTCAAATAAACCAATAGAAATTGTAATAAGGGGACTCCTGATAGATGCAGAACCAGCAGAAATCGAAGAGGAGATAATTAAAAATAATTTTAAACCTATAAAAAAATAATTTTAAACCTATATATATAAAAATAATTTTAGACCTTATTAGCAACCATACTTAAAAATATTCCATTAATAATCTTTTTTAGTCTATATTTTATTGATAATCTGGTACAAATAATATGCTCAGTGTCAATGTTTAGGCTGTCCAGTAGTAACTATTCAAGTGCGAATTCATAGATTGCTTTCTGAGAACAATTTTTAAGTTTTTTTTTAGGATTAAAATGGACTAATTTTATATTTAATCAATTTGAAAGGTTATTTCTTTATCAGACTAATTTTAATATGTTATAAAAAGTATTAAAAATTTAAAACTTGCTATTTCATTGTTGGGATTTGTTATGTCTATAAGTCCATGTGTTGTTTATTTTTTAACTATCAAATGAGAATCTAATGGTGATAAGAAAATTATTTTGCTTTATTGCTTTACAAGTGTTGAATTTTTTTAACAGTAGCTCTTTTAAACTAATTTATATCTTTAAAATAAAATTTAAGTTGTTGAAATAATCATTAAACCTTAACATATAAAGTTTTGTTTCTGATAATCTTGATCTTTCTAGATTATCTTATAAAATATTAATTTCTTTTTTTAATAATAGATGCAGTCTGTTTTCATATGCCTCAAGTTACAAAAGCAGAGATGGCTAAGAGCATATCGAATTAGCTGTGGCATGCAAAAAAAAGAGTGGAGAAACAGAAAAAAATGATGATTGAATGTGTGAATAATTATGATTTTAAATAATGATTGTGAATAAAAAATTGAGTGTGTTTATGGAAGTCTGTAAAATAAACAATCTAAAATCTATATTTTGTTCCAAATTATATTTCATTTAATTTCTTAAATTCATTTGATTTATACTTAAAACTGTGCAATTTTGAATCACTCTTTAAATAAAAAAAGAATTTTGAATATTTCAAAGAAAATAAAATATAATTATGGTTATATAAATGCCAATTAATGTAATCTTTGTACTTCTGAAATATCTTAGATCCATTTGATTAAAACACAAATTTGTTTTCTAAGAATTTCATAAATTATAGGAAAATTTGTTAACTTAATAAATATTAATATATTTTGATAATAAATCATAATGATGCTATTAAAATAGTCGCATGGAAACATTTCAGAAATTGGCTATTTTCTTATATGAGAGAAATAAAAATTAGATAATTATTAATTAGAACTTAATTTAATTGTGCCAATTGAAATTGTGGATTCTCTGTTATTTAAATGATTGTTGTAGATTAAATTAGTTAATTTTAATGTGCATTTGTGTGTGTAAATAAAATGTTTTGGTATATATGTTACCGTGAAAGTCCGAAATCTGGAGAATGTCGACATTCGCTGGTGAATGTCAACATTCACGTAGTCGCTTGGTGTATGTCCGAAATATTTGCTAGATATCCTCATTTCTCACTTACACCGGCAAATGTCGACATCCACAATGCACTAATGGTGAATCTTGAATATGCGTTTCATCTCTCCGTATCCGGAGAGGAGAAATGCAGATTTGCATTTTCTTATCTCAATATTTCAAGCGTGAAAAACGTCACATGTGTGACGTAACTTATCGCCTCTCTTAGAAAGGAGGAGTGACCAATCACGGTGAGTTTCTTTGTTTTTTTTTTAATATGTAGCTTTAGATTCTAGCGTGAGAAGAAAACAAGTTTTTTTTTTAATTGTTTTTTTAACTCTCTGTTGACCGTGTGTTCCAGCAAAACACAACGTGCTCTAGGCCGCACCTCTTTGTTGACGTTGCCTTCTGTTATCTCCTTTTCGAGCTCTTTAATCATCTTTTCAAATTCCACCAAAGCTTGTCTGTGATTGTCGACATATACCGACGATGGTCCGAAAGTGCAAGAAATGTAATCAATTGTACGGTCTAACACCAACGTTTTTGATATGTGTTGACATTCACCGGTGAATGTCGACATTCTCTGATTTCGGTCTTTCACGGTAACATATATATACCAGTGTTTTATATATATATATATATATATATATTTCTTTTTTGAAATTCAATCATTTAAAAATTCTTCCTGTGTTACAAACAAATGCAAATATTTTAATCTATATTACAATATATATGCTTATATTAAAATTGATATATTTGTATTTATTTCTTCTATGAAATTTTAATCGCTTAGCAGTTCCCTCTGTTTCACATAAGCATAAATTCAAATATTTAAATCTATATTAATATATTTGCTAATATTGTAATGCATTTACTTATATTAAAACCTGTATATTTCTTATATTTAAAAAAATGCTACATTGTTTAAAAGTA
The DNA here is from genome assembly GCA_026290005.1 of Latrodectus geometricus. Taxonomy (NCBI): domain Eukaryota; kingdom Metazoa; phylum Arthropoda; class Arachnida; order Araneae; family Theridiidae; genus Latrodectus; species Latrodectus geometricus. The sequence goes on along the minus strand of JAPDSC010125396.1, from coordinate 48,030 downwards.
TGATATACTTCTAAACAATGTACCTTTTTTTTAGATATCTTTCATTTTAAAAATTTAGCATTTAGATATACCCCAAAAGAATTCCTTTGTCAGAAGTATTAATATTTCCTTCGAATGGAATTTTCGGTTAATACCTTGACAATTTTATTGCATTTATTTTTTAGAACAGTAGTAATTTATATTCATAATAATGTTGCAAAAAAGATTAAAGAAAGGAAAAATAATTATTTTTCATTTCTTTATTTTTTTGCGAAATGGTATCAGTCACTACTTACAGAAAAAAATAACAGTGAAAAAAGCTTTATGAATAATAATGAAGTTATAAACAGAAATACACATAATTATTAGTAAATAAAGTATGTAAACTTTAATAACATACAAAAAGTTTACTGAATTATTCCAGAAAAAAATAACAGTGAAAAAAGTTTACTGAATAATAATAAAGTTATAAACAAAAATACACAATTATTAGTAAATAAAATATGTAAACTTTAATAACATACAAAAAGTTTACTGAATTATTGCAGAAAAAAATAACAGTGAAAAAACTTAATGAATAATAATGAAGTTATAAACAAAAATACATATAATTATATTAGTAAATAAAGTATGTAAACTTTAATAACATACAAAAAGTTTACTGAATTATTGCTTAAAAACAATGATAGTGCACATTATTTAATACTAAAATTTAAAAACACGCTTAATATGGCTGTTATATGAATGTCCAAATATGTGCCAAATCGCGTCCAATATGTGCCAGATTACGGCCAATATGTGCCAAATCACGTCCAATATGTGCCAGTTTACGGCCAATATGTGCCAAATCACGTCCAATATGTACCAGATCACGGTCAATATGTGCCAAATCACGTCCAATATGGGCCAAATCACGTCCGTCTCGGAGGTCTATGGGACGACCTACGTACGTGTTACTTCCGGACATTGGTACGTGCGGAGAATGTCTGTAAGACGTCGCTGCACCCCTACCGGACGTCCTCTTATGTCCAGGTGGACGTAAGAGGACGTTCTCCGAACATCCTGAGGATCACTGTTTGCTATCTGGGCAGCTGCAGCAGCCCCACTCCTAGACATTGATTCAAAGAGACTTTGGATGTGTTCTTGGGGTACAGCAAACCAAGAAGCTTCCACACGTAACCAAAGTTGATCTACTGTGGCAGCAGTGTATATAATCTGGATCAAATTTTGATGAACCACACACACTCATGAACCACATATTTTCTATCTGTGGAAGATCCTGAGAGTGAGCCAGCTAGGATGCAATTACATCTGGCGATTGACAAAGAATCCTTGGACAATGAGTGTCAAGTGTAGTCCTGCATTATCCGGTTGAAATATGGCTGCGGGCAAGCCCTTAAGATCACACTTTTTGTAATCTTCTTATCAAAGGAACAAACTTTTCAAAAGTAATGAAAACAAGCGGATAACATTTTGTCAAATATATTTACCAAAAATAATAAATTTCAATATTGATCAAGAGTTTTGTAAATTTAATATGTTATTATGTAGTTAATATAACAAAAAGTGACTTTATTCATGTATGATAGTATTATTATATACGTACAATATCTTCATGTATGAAAATATTAAAAATATACAAGTAAGTTGCAAGTAAGAAAATTTTCAAAATGTTTTCTCATAATATTTTGAAGTACTTAAAATATCTTAGATGCAAAACAACCAAAATATTGGTTGCTTACTTCCCTGCACCAAGCTCAGTGTTGGTCTCTACTAGTTATGTGGGAGTAGCCGGGTGAAAGTCTTCATAATTTAGAAGACACCCAATATTTGACCTGCTACCCTCAAAGGTATCATTTCATTTGGAGAACATTGAGACAAAGTTCAATTTAAACTGTCTCTGTCACCTTTGATGAACCCGATGAATCTTCGCTCAAGTCGAGAATCCTATTCAAATTTTCCAATAATGAGAATGACACTCTAAGTAATCATAACTTTTAATACTGGTCATAAATATAAGAAAAGTTATAAAACTACGGAAGTTTTTCTTTTATATTGATTAGAAAATCATATGATGAAAGAATCAAGTAATTCTTCATGCGCAGTAAGTTGGGATTTTCTTCTCGATTTTTTATCTCGCAGTTTTTCTCGATTTTTCTTTATCCTTCATATAATTTATATATAAGATAAAAAATCGAGAAATGTTTTAAGAATATATTTCTTTGAAATTTAGATCTTTCTTCAATAAATATTGGCATTATAATAATTGAGTTTAATTTATATAAAAGCTGTTTTTTCAGTTCTAATTTTCACCTTTTTAAATATTTATTTATGAATTTCTAATATTTAGAGCAATATTTATACTAAAGTTTAGTACTATAGATACGGATGTAACGTTTGCACTCATATATTCAGTTTGAGATATATTAAATGTGTAGCCAAGCAGGTATCATCTATGGAATTCAAAATCAACAAATTAAATCACATAGTTATATACATGACACCGTCATTTCATCCATAAGTCAATTTAGAACATAAATAATAAATTTTCTTTTTCATTATTAGTGTTTTATAGACATAGTACATGATTGTATTCAAAACGTTCTTTTTATATTCAATAGATTTGCATATTTATATTTAAAACACTTCTCAGTTTACCTTCACGTTCTTAAAAAATAAGAGTTTTGTTATTTAATAGGATTGTAGAAACAAAATATCAACATTTTAATATATGTAATAATTATGAAATGTAATTTGAAGATAAATGAAACTTTCAAAGAAATTGAAATAATATAAAATTTTGTGTTCTCTTTACAATAAACATAGCAATAATGAAGATGCTATATGGGTTCTTGAAATATGGCACACAAGTTTTGTGCTTTATTGCTGTTTAAAATTTAACATCTGTTCATGCTTTTTACTAAATCTTTTTTAGAAAAACTATATATATATATATATATATATATATATATATATATATATATATATGCCTTAGAATAAATTGTAAATTTATTAGGATAAATATAAAATATTTATTATAATTTATATCTTTATAAATTCAAAAATCTCATCTATTTCAAAGAAGTAAAATAAATTATACTTGCTTTTAAATCAACTCAAAACTATTTTCTCTTAAATTTTTTTTCAAGGATTATTAAACAATATTTTCTTATTGTGACATAAGTTCAAATTGGACAAGAGGCATAACTCCAGTGTGACTGATTGTATTTAATATGACGGATTTTAATTACTATCTCAATATTTGTCCACTTTCCTGGAACTGATATACATAATGAAGGCACTCTGCTGGCATGGCGTCATTGTTAACGAGTCGGCCCACATTGTTCTGAGATCCCTCTTCTCAATCAAAGTTCCTATTCGAAACCCATATTTGCTTTACATTAATATTAAGGACTAATGAGCAGGCAGCCCCAACAATGATTCGAGAGATTAATTATTATGACTCCAAGTTGCATGTAAGTAAGTTAAATAATAACAAAACTAAAATGTTATGTTAGATCTTATTTTTGAAAATAATAATTTCAATGCGCTCTAATCAATTTCTATTAAGGACTCGGTAATAAATGATTATGTAATATTAAATGAATAGCTCAGATTTGTTTTGGAAGCTTCAAAGGAAAGAATGTTACATAATTTATTTAACTAATTCAATGCTCACAATTATTATAACCTGAATAAAAATTGTATTTTATATTTACATACATATTATTTATTTATTTATTCCACTTATTTTACTCTTACACAGAGGTAAATGAAACATTATTTTATAGAATGCTTACATATTTTTGCGCATTTCATATTTTTATTTTTTCATCCATCTTGAAACATTGTTTTGAAGATTTTTAAGACTGTTTCTCTGGAATGTTCCTGGCAGAAAGCATAAATATAAATCATTGATAATATTTCATTATTTTTATAAAATTTATCACGTTCTTCAAGAAAACAAGATTTTAAGTGTAATATTATAATCAATATATTTTGTAAAAGGAAAACATTTCAATAAAATCTTTATTTTTGAGGATTTTTTAAAATGTTATTTCTATAAATGGGTTAGTAAATTTTAACTTGTTATTTTTAATTTAATAGGGTGTTTACACTTCCAAAGAAAATTGATGTTAAAACATTAATTATAAAAATTTTTTTGTTGATACATTTATACTTGTGAAATAAGTAATGTTATATGTTTATAGAAATTATTTGATCTATTGATTTAGTTATACCTCTCTCTATTATTCGAATTAGATAAAGGATATAGTTCAAGCTTCTTAAAAAATCAGATTTTATATTGCAAAACTTCATTATCAAATAATATGTGTTTTGGTAAAATTGAAGTGTTGAGATTTTTTCTCGGAATCGTATTTATGACAATTTATTTTAAGAACCAAAATTTAAAACATATATTTTTATTTCAACTCATTTTAATTAAAAAGAATTGCAAATGTAACAGGGAAATCACATGGCATTACGATTTTTTCATTATTTTACTCTTAAATTACATCTAATTTATTTTTAAATTTTAGTCTTAATTGATTTTTAAGAATTTATGATATTTAAAATAGTCGCATATACTTTGAATTTATTTCCATTTTTCTAAAAAAGCTATAATTTTTTTAAAATTAGTCAATTTTACAAATAAATTTATAATCCGTTTTCTGCGTTCAGGAATTTGTCAAAAATCAGTTAATACAAAAAATCTGATTTTAAGTATGTCTAATGATTTTATGTCTTATTTTAATTTTTGAACGCAAATATCCATTTTCTGGGTATAAGAATTTTTTTTTACCTTACTTGCTTTTTAACTGCTTTTTTTAAATATTTTGATAAATTATTAAATTTTTAAATTGTGAATACTCACATTATGGAATTTCTGCTATCGTGCATTCAAAAACATTTCACATTAGCTAGAACCTATTAATTTATCATTAGCTAGAATGTAATTTTGTGTATGCAGAGAAATATCTATTGGATCAATAGAAATTAAATTGCTTAATGGTTATAAAAAAAGAAATAATGGCATTTATAAAAGCTAATAATTTCCTAATAAGTCTGTAAATATTCATATTTTTTATTTTTGTCACATAAAAAAAATACTGTATAACTGGTATTTATCCTTATTTTGATTTTTTTCATTAGTATTTGAACTGGTAGTGTATAAAGAAGGTCACTGTAGTCTGGTTAGTTAGGGCATTCGCTCTTGCTTTCAGAATAGCGAGTTCGAACACCGACCCAACCGAAAATCCGTCGTTTTCACTAATGGTGTCTGGGGCGATTAAAATATATTTTAGCCACAATGTCTTCTGTGTGGAATGATACTTCTGGTATGGCAGGCTAAATCTAGAAGTCTTTTTCTTGGTCCCTGCTTATAAATTACAAGGACCTTACTTCTCTTCCAGGGCAACGATGGCACATTTATTGGGTGTCCTATAATATTAGTTGTCATTACTTCCACCCCTTATCCTGCTAAAACGGGGGAATATCCATGCATTAGATATAAAAACAAGTGTATAAAGAAGGTCAGTGTACAGTTTCTGTTTTGCTTCTTGTTATAATTTACACATTTTTTCAGAATGTAATAAAGAATTCTAAAAATTGTCTTACCTATGATTTTTGTTACGTCAATGCAAAGAATTAACATACAATTGTAATAATATGTAGCATTTTCATTACATTAAAAATTACTGACAAGATATAAACTTGTACTTTAATAACAAAATACATTACATTTTTGATATTTTAAAAAATCATCTGATTCGTATCTAATCATCTAACGTATTGAATATTTTTATTTTAATTTATTGAAGCGTTTTATATAGGTAAGACTGTTTTTCTCAGATAAATACACAAGTTTTACTGTACTGAAAGATTAAAGCTTAATATAAGTTGCATATGGAAGGTCATTAAATAAAATAATTTTCTTGTTTAAAAAGTAAATAATATTATTGAGAATTATGTAATTTTATAAAAAAAAAACTCACCATACGTTTAATAAAACATATTATGCTTGTTGTATAAGACATACCAATTATCAATCATGAATAATAAAATTATTCCAAATCCCTCTCTATCAATTGCTTTCTACATAATAGTAATTATTAATTCATAGAAGTTATTAATTATTAACCACAGTTTCATTTTAAAAATTAGTTTTTAAAAAATAATCAATTTTACCTTATATTTAATTAAGAATATTAAACATATGCAAAAAGTCAAGTATACAGTAAAAATAATTTTTTTATTAAAATAAGAACTATTAATTTTTCGATTAACAATGCACAAGAAATAATTACTGAAATCAGAATTTGTTTCACTCCTTCCTTAATCAGGAATTAATAATATTTGATTTCATTCAAAAGTTTATACAAAATAAAATTGGTAAATTTGTTTTCCACTGATATTTATAATAAAAGAAACTTTTAATTACAGTAGGCATAAAGATAAAAGTAACTTTCAAAAATACTGAACGCTTAATCCCAAAAGAGCTACTAAAACCATGTGTCAAAACCTGCAGTTTTGTCCTGATGTTTTAATCTTGCAAAAAGGCAATATGTGTTATTAATAATTTCAGTTGCTGTCTCTATGGAGGGTGATTTTTCATTAGATCCTTTGCTCATGGAATTTAAAAACTATAAAAACTAGTTCATACAGACTGCAATTTAAACCTACTGAAGAATGTTTCTTTTAATTCATATGACTGTAAAATGTATTTTTAAATATACATTTTTTGATTATATAAATAAAGTTACTTACAATGTATATAAATTAAGAAATATAACAAGAAAGTATGTTCCCATTATTTTAACATTTCAACAGTGTACTCAGCTACACTGCATTGTTCCACATTGCTTACATTAACAGTTAATTAATTGCTTAATTAAGTTAGCATTAACGAATTCAATGTAGCAGTTCTTTAGAATTATATGATAAACTATGTACATATATATAATTATACGAATAAAACTCATAAAACCACCATTCATTTCTTTGTCGTGATAAGCATAAAGTTTATTTTACGTGTATAAATTAGAGACATTACTTTAAAGAATTACTTTTTAGAGGAACAAGTGCAAGCATTTATGAAAACAGTGAAACCTTTTTAATTTATGTGTTTTATATAATATTAGGTCGGGGAAAAAGTAATTCATTATTTTTTCGGTAGACGTCTGTAGTGATCGATATCTCGTGAGGTATCTATCAAACAATTTTAGATTTATGCTCGTTGGAAAGGTGACATTTGACACTAAAATATATTCTTGCGGTTTTTGTTTGATTAATTCAGTTACGAGTACAAGGTTTTAAAAATGGAAGACAACAAACAGAAAATTCTATACATTTTCGTTTTTCTCTTGTAACGGCGAAAAAGATAGTCGGGTGGCTAATATTGTGAAAGGTGTTTATCGTAACAACCAGTTACGTACAATTTTTGTTTCGTAGATTCCGTTCGGGTATTTTTGATGTTAGAGATGCACCTCGCATGTGGATACAGCATCGTCGAAAATGTCTATAAAATATCAAAAATGATCGAAGTTAACCGCATGTCAGCAGTCGTAACGTGCAAGACCTAAAAATCTACATGAAAGCTGTTTTAAACCTTTTTACAAAGTGAATCCAAAAGAAATTACATAAAGTTCACCTAAAAATAATGGATTTCTTTTTCCCCAAACTAATATCACAAATAACTGTCGAAAAGCTGTATTATTCATGCGTTTTCCTACCAGAATTATTATATATAATTAGAATTATTATCAGAATTATTATATGTATTATAATACTAAGATTATCTAAATTCTTATAAAATCTTTTATTTCATGCGCCATACATTCACACAATTTTAAAGACTAGGTTGTCATATGAAATGGTGAATTACTTCTTTATGCATCAAAACAGCTGTTATAGCTGCATATTTCAGCATTTAAAATTTAAAGAAAGGAAGTAAACTTGAGTGATACTCTGTACAATAGTTTTTTTAACAACATAAAATATTAAATTAAAATTAAGCAACTGTTAATAAAATAATAACTTTTTTATAAATGTGTAGAAGTGTTAAGCTTTCAACCAAGGAAAAAAATTAATAAAAAATTTTGGGAATATTTTTGCCTTTTTCAAATAAAAAATAATTTTAAAATACTGTAACGAGAGAAAATTATGGAACCATAAACATTTTTCAGTTTCTCTTGGCTACTTTTTTGCTCAACATTTTTATTTAAAATGAAGTCTTTAGTGATATTTCAGCCAAAAGGAATTTCTATTCTCAACAACAAAACCCTCAAATTAAGATTGTATGGAGTCAGAAAAATTCACGAAGCTTAATTTTGTATGTTTAAAAAATATTTAAATCTTTTACCACATGGACAGTATTTTTTATTTAGCATTTTTGTAAATGTAAAGCTATTTTTCTAATGAAAACTTTCTTTTATAATTTTGTTATATTATTTTTTAAATTTATTTTAAATTAAATCATTTAAATATTAGAAAATTTTATAAGTTTGAAATCATAACTTATAAAAAAAATTAAAAATGTGTGAAATTAGCAGAAATTTCGATTTTTTTTATTTATTCTACATAATAAACTTTAATTATTTATAAGAAATAATTGGGTTTATATTAATAGCTTTTGTTTCATTAAATTTAAATATTTGTTTCATAAAATTTAAAACTGAAAAATATTACATCTAGTGTGTATGCAGAAAATTGAGATCGAAACTTATTTATTTTTTAAATATGTGCTTTCTAAGTAATTAGTGTGATTTTAAGTGGACTGAAAACAATTTATGATTTTTAAAAACTCATTAAATACCTTAGGGTAATTTTAAAAGCAGTGCATTTTAATTCCTATTTTCAATAATCTTCATCAAAAAAACCTAGATTTTAACATCACAATTATTTTCTCAAACAGTTAAAAATATTATATTTATGTTTCCAGAATATTATCAAAATGTTAGGAAATATGTAATGAAAATAAACTAAAATGTCAGACAGATATAGGAAATTAGGGTAACTACAGAAGCACTTTAATATTTTGTAGTAAGTAGAATAATAGATGCAAATCTTCGTAGGATTTTTAATACCCTTACGAATTGTTCCCAGGAGAAAATTTCAAAGAAAACAGACCCAATTCACTTGCCTTAATTGGGGTGATCTAAAATCCCAAGCATCCATTCTGATAAATATGCTATGAGGAATATCATATGAAAATGCTTTTATGTTTCGATATTATATTTTAAAATATGAGGTAAATACAAAGCACAAACAGCTTAGAATATAATACAAATTCAGAAAATAAAAAATTTACTTCTGTTTAAAAAAAAAAAAAAAAAAAAAAAAAAAAACACGCTAACTGTTTCACATAAAAATGCTTGGTAAATATTTTCCATTTTGTTCAACTTATAATAGTGATTATTATCGTATGCTGAACATTATATACTATTTAACGATTTACATAACACCTTAAATTTATTCTAAAGCATTTGAAAATCTGAAGCATTTTGTCTTCTAAGAGGACTTTTCATAGTTATAGGTTTATTTTTAACATCTCGAGGAATAAAAACCTACCATTTCCTAAAATATCTGTAAGTAGAAAACACCATCCCTGTGGCAAAACTGTAGCTACATCAAATATTTTAACTTAAGCTATCAATTTTCATTATTATCATAATTACATTTTTTTATCAAACAATGAATATACTAAATCAAAATAACACATAACACACTTTTTTATGCTTATTTTAATTGTATGTACCATATTTCTTAGTATCAACAGAATATTTCTATTAATTTAAGTAAAAATAAGTTGTTACTATAAAATAATGATTTCTTAGTAGCTGCAAACGATTTTTGTACTCAACTAAAAAATAAATGTACGTGTATACATTTTTTGCAATAATTTATGCCTTGATGTAACTCGTTCTTAGGAGTATCTAAATGTTATCTTCTGGAAATATCTCTTTAAAATATTACTTTAAAGCTGAAACAATTATATAAGTTTTACGTAAATTAATTATAAAAATTAAGACAAATTTATTTCGTAAAGACTATAAGATAAAATTTTACTATTCCTTTAATTTAATCTTAAAATTTTTATCCTACCGTAATAGAAATAATAAATTATAAAATTATACTCTATTCATTATTTAATTCAATATTTTATAAGAAATGTTGAATTTAAAATAAGGTTGTTAGTTATTAATTGTATGACACTATCTGTAGAAATTAAGGTATGTAATGAGAATTAATTTCATAATTAATAACTAAATACATTCATTCATTCGATAAAGTTTACTTAAGGTATGAAAAGTTTATTTTATTTTTTCTTAAGTATATTTTACAATGTTTTGAAGATTTTGTAAACAATGAGATTTATAAGGAAAAAATATTTTATATAAAAATTATAGTAAATTATATTAATTAATTATAACACTGATGTTATTTGTTACTCATAAAAGATTTTTTATTCTTTACATTTTGACGAATTTACTTAGTTAATTCCTCTTGAAAACTGTATGAAACGCAAAATTCTAATTAAATGCTCCAGTGAAGATTTTGAATTTTAAAACCATAAAAATTCACTGCGGACTACAAAAACTGAGTACCATAATCAATGATGTTTTCACCCATCATATTCTTGTGAGCAAATAATTTTTCACAAAATATTTCTCACAGAAAATATCTATTGGGATTCATTTTTCTTAGAGAATAATTGATAAAGCAAACTATCATAAAATAAAGTTTAACTATATGCAATGTATTCATGTTGAAAATGATTTAGATCACGATACGAGAAGTATAAAAATACTTGATACATCGTTATATGTAAGTGTACTTAATATCAACGTGTTCTTACAATATTTCATCTATATTTGATCAGTGAATTCTTGCCAGAACAGCATTGCATTAGTAATAAAACAAGATTAAAAAAATCTATTTTCTATATAATTTATGTTATATGATTGAACAAATTTTAAAATTATAAAAGTGTTATTTACTTAAACTGTGGTACAGACAAAACAAAGTACAGAGGAAAATATCTAGAAATATAAAGAATTAATAAGAAATATTTTATCCTATAAGAAATTTTAATTTAATTTTTTACTAAATCTCCTAATTTTCCAAAGGATTATTTTAATAACTTAATTTATAAGCTGAAAAATTTCAAATGCAAGCTGGTGAACACTGTAAAACCACTAAAACATATATGTTAATTACTTTTCTATAGAAACAAAGTAAGGAGAGACATTAAATTAAATAGAAATTTTTATTCAATATTTATATCATTACATTAAAATTTTCTGTCGAAAACAAAAATTTTAACACTATTTATAAAAGATTAAATAAAAAACAAAAGTTTCATAACTATAATAATAATAACTTTAACATGAATATTATATTATTTCAAACTAATAATGTAAAGAATGTGTATAATTAATCATGTTAGGCTGACATAGCGACTGAAATATCCATAATTCATTTTAGTTGATTTTGTATCAACTACGCTTACCAAAAAGTACATTTTCATTAAATTTTCACCCTTTTGTCAAGGATATTTATAGTATTTACACCAAATATTTTTATAATAAAAGAATTTTATTCTGAAAAATATATTTTATCATCAAGAATATTTAAACATTGCAGTATATTTTTTTTTTATTAAAATAAAGCTTCTCTTTATTTTAATATAAAATCTTATTTTATAATAAAAAATTTCTTTTATTTTTTTAAAGAAAGAATTTTTTGTTATTAATTTTTATTCGTATAAAATCTTAATTTTGAAAATAAAATATATTATGAGTATGTTTATGCATTTTATTATATTGCATTGCCTAATGATGTTAACATTAAAAACATCTCAATAAAATTAATTCATTTGCAGAATAATTTAAATTTTAATATCCTACCTATAAATGCTCACAAAATATCCTTAAAACTAAATGAAGTTTTCAATATTTTTATAAAATATATTTCTAAAAAATATTTTTCAATGTAATTTATAAATATAAATAGTAGAAATTTAGTTGAGAGAATACCTTTGGAATTTCATACTCTATTCTGAAATTCAGATTCATTATGATTAAAAAACAAAGTTATTAATATCAAGTCTGTAAGAATCTTCGTAAATAATAATATATCTAACAATAAAATTTATAATCAGCTAATTGACAGCAGCATCCCCAAATTAACTAAATAAAGATATAAAACAATTTTATTCATCAATCAAGATGTAAATTTAGTATCTTAGCCACTAGCAACAAAACTTGGGTAACAATCCTGAAAAATATCAGCAACGAAGTTTATGCGGGGGTGTTTTAACATTGGCAAATTTCACAGGCAATAACCAAAGGTAAGAAATATACTGATTCTTAAAATAAAATATAGGTTTCGGTTCTATTTCAGATGGACGAACTTGTAAATAATACAAATATTCAATGCAAATGAAAACAGAAATTTCCTACAAAGTTAATCTACATTACTTGGATGGAATTTTTATCCACAAAATAAGGATAATCAATACACAATCACTTATTTTACCAGAATTAACTAGGTGTTCATTTATAGCTTTTATAAACTTAAAAAAGTTTTATTTTCTTTGAAATTAAAAAGCAATAAAGTTTTATCTCACATTTTTTTTCTGAAAGTCCTTTGTGATCCAAAAGTTGATTCTTGTGTTGATTACAAAAATTTCCTACTTCTGCATGTGTATAAATGAATTTGAATTAGTTGATGTTCTTGGTACCATATTTGTAAGGCGGATTAATTCATTAATTTATAGAAAATCTTCTTGATTTATATTAAAACATTTTATTTTATTTTTACATTTTAACAGTTCCTGTTTTAGAATTTAATCATTTGACCATTTGTTTGTTAAAGGCTTTTTGATTTCCTTTAATCCTTATCATTAATAATAAAATAGTGAATTTATTAATGCTAATAATAATTATTTATTTATATTTGACTCCACAAAAAAACCGCTTATTTTTATTTTCATGATTTTTGTTTAAAAAAAGTTTAAATCTACTACTAATATTGTTCGTTTCAGTTTCCCACTCTTCCAAATAAAGAGCATCCTCCTCTTGTAATATTTTATAGGTTTCAGTTATAATATTAAAAGTGAATCTTACAATTTATCACTTTATGCCACCATCATTTATACTTGAGTTAATAAATTTTCATTACGATCATCTTTAACAGATATAGGAATTTTAACCAATGTTGCCTCCGTTTCCTTCTCTAAACTAGGAATTATCATTCAACTGCGTTTCTATCGAAATTTGTTGCATCTGTCGGATGTGAAACGATAATTTGTGTTTCAGAATCCAAAATTATATCTATTTCTTGACCGTTTATTTTAATAGTTCCATATTTGAGAGGATGGTTATGGATTTTTTTTATTTTAGATGATGCTTCACAAATCACTCAGATATTTAGTAACTGCAACACTATTTTGCATTGTTGCAGTATAATTTTGATCAATATGCAGAAATCTACTCATTGTTTTTAAAGACAAAATGCTTAAATGTCTTTTTCTAGATTTATTAGTATAATATTCTCTACACTTTTTCATTATTATTATGTGAAATTCAAGTTCTATTGTGTTTTAAGCGGGAGGAAATATATTTTGATTTCGCTTTCTAGTTATTTAAATAATTGCACTATTTCTGGAAAATAATTTAAACATCAGTATAAAGTTTTCCTTTGTTTTAGAATAATAAACGCATTTTTTGCCACATATTACTTGGATTAAATAATTTATTTCAGTACAAATACTTATGAGTAACTGTTTAAAAATTTAAAATCTGTAAAAATTTGTCGGACATTATTTGTCGTGTAAGTGCACTAAAATCATTAGCTTCCCCCATTTCACTATAACAACATGTGTGCAGTAAAATTATTTGCACTTTTTTAAGAACTTTGTAACCCTGACTGAGGCTTATAAGATTAATTTAATTTCTCTCTATAATTTTTAACTCATTCTCATTTATAAAAATTAAGTTCCTTGGTGAGATTGTAACTTTAAGGATTTAACCTTACAGAAACAGATTTTACTAGGAATGAGTGCTCTAACAATGCGAAAAATAAATTCCAATTATCATGCTTATTTGTTTTCTCAGAGGAACTTTAAAAATAAAGGTTCCTTAATTTATTGTCCAATTCTAAGTTTCTATTCATTTATATTAAGAATTAAAGGATTAATTCTTCCTTGATTGCTTACTCTAATGCAAACTAATTGCAATTCAAATGCAAGCTAGATTTTTCACTTATATAATTCTAATTTAATTTTGGTATTATTTTTAATTTATTATCGAAAGATGCTGTGCTCTTGTTCATGTTCCTGTTTCTTTCTATTGGTTTTAGAACTTCTATTATCTTTTATTAGCAATCACTGAATTCAGAATTTTATTACAAATTTACATTATTTTTTAAATATTAACTCTTTTAAGTCAAATATTTTCAATCATTTTCGACTTAATTTCTTATTTCTACAGTACAATGCATCCTAAATATTTCTCCTTGTTCCCCTATGTACTTCACAGCAATAACTTTCACATTCTGAGAAAGAAAACAATGAATCGATTATCTTAGCAGAGACGCAGAACCCATTTCACCTATCACTCTCAGGTGTGTAATCTAAAATGATAATGATGCAGTAAATATTACCTTTTAAATTATTTGCGTCCTTATTATATTTACTCTGTATTCAAAAAGTAACGAATTTTCCCTCTCCAAATTACTCCAAATACTACTTAGCCTCATAAGAATTTTCTTCTAATTTCCATCACTTGATGGAATCATATTTACGCGATGCCTAATCTTATCGATTTTGCAACTGCTAAATTGTTTACTTCAAGTATTTTTATAGTTTAGTTAAATGCTTTGACTGTAAGCAATTGAAACAGTTCTTTATTTCTATTTGACTATGCATAAATCATAATATCAATAAAGATCTCAGTAATTTGAAATCTATTTCAGGACTCTCCTTAACCATACATTAAACTAGTCATCTAAACTCACTCTAGTCTAATGGAGAAAATGAAGTAATTGAAAAGGGGATGTGAGATTTTATAAGTTAATATAATAACTCATGAGTCAACATTTTTAAAACATTCAAATGTAACAGAAAATTTGATTATAAGAGTGAAAAATAAAGCATATTCAAATTATTCACATACATATATAGCATTTGACAATTATTTCTGAAATGGCTACAAATTAAATAGTAAAAGTATTTGATATTTAATGTAGTATTAAACGTGTTATCAAAATATAAAAACAACAAAACTAGTAATTTAAAAATAAAAATTTAATAGTTGCTGCAGACCACTGCTGGAAAAATTTGTGATTTGAATAATTTTAATTTAATGTGATAAAAACGCACTTATATATTTAAAGAATACATGTAGAGTACTGTAAATTTAGCATCAAAATTTTTAATAAATTATAAGCATAAATTTAGAAATATATTTAGTTATAAAAATAATTATTTCAACAGTCAAAATAAAGATATGTGGGAAATATTATCATTAATTATATTAAAGTAACTTTTGGAGAAAATATTAATATCTTTATTAGAGTAACAGAAATTGACCTTTTTAAAAACACTTTTTGCTTTAGAGAAAGCATCCTAAAAAACAGTACCTAACTTTAATTTCAGAATTAGAATAGAGAAATACTGCAAAATTTGTAAATATTAATAATAAATTACAATGCTTTTTGTAGACATGCTACACTTATTTAATATTTTATACTTATATAAATTATAAGAAATATTTCATCATTATTTTCGCAATAAAAAATGCAAATATGTAATCATTTGTCCTTTATTCCATTTGAAAGTAAAGAAATAAATTATGTAAAGGAAAATGTTTTCTACCACCAAGATTCATAATTGCATTAATATTAATCTCAAAAAAAATTAATAATTTTGTAATTGTGTTCTTATTACATTAAAACAAGAAAATAGTAAATGTAAGAAGAATAGTTATATCGGCAGACAATTAAAATCAAATTATATATGCGTCTTGACACAGTAGTAATTTGGTTTTCATAACTTATTTTCTGCAAACGTAAAAAAAGTAATTTCTTTCTTTAAATTAATTATGTTCTTAGAAGATTGAAATTATGAGTGATAAAAATTATTATATAAATATGAAAATCAGAAATATAAATTAATTGCAGTAATTGTAAATATATTCTGCTGGGAAATGCTTGAAAGTATTTATGAAAAATTTGTAAGAAATAATTATATTCCCCCTTCTAAATTGCGTTTAATCATTTTTCAACGTGCAACTACATATTTTGATTTTATTATGCGTAAAAAATAAATAATAGTACAATTATGATTTCTAAGGCCAATAGATTATTTAATGGAAATATTATGTTTGTTATATTTTTATAAACATGATAAAATCTTTTTGCGCTGCAGATTAATAAGATTATGCAGAGTATCAAGACATTTTGATGTTATTCTTTTTTTTTGTACTTGTTTTTTGTACTTGCACTCACACAATTTATAGTGAAAACACATTTTTTCAATTTCACTTGTTCCAATAATACGTTCCAAAATCGATGATAAAATTTGAAACTTTTTACTTAAAATATATTCCTTTGATAACAAAACAGCATATGTTTATATATATATATATATATATATATATATATATATATATATATATATATATATATATATATATATATACGCCTTTTCATTAGACATCCAGAGAGGAGATGTCACATTCCTTCGTCAAGACAGGATCCATTTTGTGTAATAAAGAATAGCCTTCTAATAATGCATACGTAAAATTCAATTTTGAATTAAAAAAACGAGATATATTGAGAGAATAAAGCTATCCAAAGCTAATACTCATCATTATTATGAGAAAGGCTACCTTGGCATTAAGTTGGTGCATTACATTTAAGAATGAAAATTGCTTGACACTAAATATTCCATTCTAATGTTTGAAACCTTCTTCAGTTAAAGTTTTATAGGATCCAAATAAACAATACGGTGCATGAGCCGAAGTATGAACCATCTAAAGTTCAATGTGTCTTATAAGGATATTTTTTTGCTGCAAATACACTTTTCTTATTACTATCACCAAAATAATTACCATTAAATTGCTTTTTCCAACCGTTTCTCACTTTTTAATCATTCCATTGTTTTTCATTAAAATTTAACATTTGCTTGTTGCATATTATCCATTTTATATTGATTTGTTTCAAGAAAACTTTAAGTCCGGTGATATTTCACAGGACATTTATACTGGTTCAATAATTAATATATAGTATGTTGATATAAGGGCATTCAAGACTATCTTTTTTATTTAAAATAGTTTAAATAACAAGGATTTTTTTCAGGTATATATAAAAATTTACGTATATTAAAATCTTATAAAATGTTCTATCGAGTCATTTAAAAAATTCATTAATTTTTAAAAAGCTAAAAATTAAGCAAAGTCTTATAATTATATGCTATACTCTAACAATTATAGGAAAAATTATCTAATAAAATTACAAAGAAAATTATTTAGCGAAAATTTTGTCTTAAGATACAATTTCAACACTGAAGAATCATATAATTCTTTTTTCATCAAAAGACAAGTTAAACTAAATACCTTGATGTAACAACAATATAACACTAAACAAATTTCAGCAATAATTTCTTTTTTGTCACGAAAAATTTTATGTTTTTTAATAATTTATTTTACTTAGCATTTATGTATTGAAAGCTGCAAATAGTTTTGATATAAAATTGTAAATAGCTAATTTGCCATTTGAATTTTGAACTACTTTTAATTTTTTTTCATTTCTTACTAAATAATGATGACTTTGTCTGATATATGACATTTTCTTTGGGCTTAATTAACACTTAAAATTTTAATATTTATGCCCAAATAAATTGTTAAAAACAAACGTTAAATCTTTGGCTCTACAGTCAATAATTTCTTTGATAATTACTTTAAAATATAATAAATCAAATGAGATGTTAACGCTTGAAAGTTTCCTTTAGTTAAAAACATGTTGTTATGCATGTCCTAATGACGGCGTATGGTAAAAAGCATAAGTTCGGTAAAAAACGAAATTTCTTGAAACTTAAAAAACAGTAAATATATATATCCTTATATTTCTTTTAAATTACTCTGTAAAAATTTATAAATAAGGTGGTATCTGATTCCATAAATATTTTTTTTCTTCACATAGAGTGTCTAAAAATACATAACAATTTTTAATGGGTGTAAAAATTCACACACCCTGATTCTTGAAGCGAGAGGAGTTCCGGAACAGAATATTACTTCGCTTAAATGAATTATACATCATGAAATAAGCAACTTTTAAGTTTCTTAATCATCGTTAATTATGATTTGAATTAGTTGCAAGTTTACAATTGAAACATTTATTACAGCGCTTATCTTAGATTTGTCAGAATTTAATGTCCTGATATAAGTTTAATTTTATTTAGTGCAGTAGTTCTCAAATCAACTGTGAATGAAATTTAGGTGGACAAACAGAATAAAGATTTTATTTATATTAGTGCCTAAAGTGCATGACATTCTAAAAATAACTGTCTTTAGATTTATTTAATTAACAAATTAATCGTTTATATTGTTCGCGTCGATCACACTGAAACAAGAAAATATTTTAAAGTGTTTTTAAATTAAATTTAATTACACATATAAAAAATTATTATGGAAAATTTATTCCTTAACACATTTTTTTTGACTGAATATCACTTCCATGAGAAATAAAATGATTGAGTCCAATGATTAAATAATGAAATCAAATTATTTTTAATAAATAAAAAAGTTACATATTTACTTGTTAATTACAAATATTATTTAATATGAAGAAAATGCATTAAAAAGTAGTTGAAAAATTGAATAAAATGTATTTCTAATAAGAGAATATTAGTAATTATTATTTAAAATTTTTAAATATTTAGATAAGTATAAAATTTTAGAGATCATAAATACTGTCTTGAATTCATATAAATGCTCTAGTAAATATGACTATTTTTCTTTAGATGATAATTGTAATCATGACTCAAACGTTATTCACAGAATTTTGTTGGAATTCTGCTTCATTAATTCTTTTGCTCGAGATAACTACTTATAGTTTTCAGATACTTTATGTATATTCTGGGAAGTATGTATTACACAAAAGAATGAAAAAGATAAAGAAATAACTATACTAAGGAAAACAAAAAGAGGTTCTTTCTCTTAACTCCATCAGTAGCTGTAATGCAAATTATTCTCTATGATGCAAATTTATTCATAAGTAAGTTATTTAATATACTAAAATAAACAAACAGTAACGAAATACTTGAGGAAAAGTTATTTCTGTACTCAATAAATAGTGCTGTGTAACATTATTGTATAAAAATGAGGGTTAAATTATTTCTTCGTTAATGTAAACTGATACTTATACGCTTTAAACTTTGTTCTCTATCTAAACTTTCGTTATATCTAAATAATTCATAGATTTACCTTAGAATAAAAGTAGAAACAGAAATCCTAATGGTTATTCACAAGAATAAACATAATATATTTTATGAAAGTATTCATTAATACCTTATATTATTCTATCATAATTAGTTGATTGTTCAGAATATTGTAAATTGTTTAATAAAGATATCTCTTAAAATGAAGCAACTTTGATAATTAATTGAGGAAACTGGAAAACTCTAAGCATGTGCAACAACAAATTGATAAAAATAGACTTTTTCACCTCTATACATAATTTCTCTGTTTACTTCTTAACATAAAAATTCCTACAATTTTTTTGTGAAAACTTAAATTTTACTTTATATTGTTATGAACATTTGTGAAATTTTATTTAGAATTCAGTATTTATCTCATTTAAGTGAATGAGGGTTTAAAATTATTTTAAAATATATCCTTCAAATTATATTTTGCATAACAACCAAACAGTTTATAAAAAGCTCATAATTTCAAGAAATACAATTTTATGGAACGTAATGTCTTGCTGAATCTTTAAATTATAACAATTCCTAAATTTGTTGTTTTGTTTTTAAGCAAACATTTTCCATTACTATTTATGCTTCATGTGTTTATTAAAAATCAAAGAACAATTAAAAATTGGCATTGCATTCATTTTCAATTAGCATTTGACTAAGTATTTAATATAATCATTGTTTAAAACTGATTCTTCATATTTTATAAGAATTATCACTTTACAAATCAAGTCTTTTGAACTGTAATACATGAGCTGGTTTAGAAAAAACAATTCACAAATTGCATACCAATTCGATAACTTCAGTGTGTTCTACACTCTCAAGATATATATAGTCAAAAAATACAAATTTTACTCTGACATAATTTGTTAAACACCAAATCGGATATTTTTTAAAAAAAATAAAACTTTATGTTCAAAAATATGAAAACTTAATTATTGTTTAATAAATCACTTTAAGCCAATTAGAATTATTTTAGTAAATTAAAGGCCATATCAGTTACCTGTTTTTATTTTACTTTTTTTAACAGTGAAATCGAAAGTCAAGAGTACATGGAAAAGAAAACAGTACTGGCTAGATACTTTACATGTTAATATTAACCGTATTAGATTAGATATAAAAATATGATCAAAGGGAGCATAATTATATTTTGTATGAATTAATTTTTTTAAGTATATTGCATCATTTCATACTTTTAGTATGAAATGATATAAAAAATCTTAAATATATCCTTCAAGTGACACTAAATAAAAAATTCAA
>JAPDSC010125396.1:0-26914 GCA_026290005.1 Latrodectus geometricus | reverse complement strand
TATATAAAATGTCGTATATTAAGTAAGGAAATGTCTAATATTGAAAAGAATTACTAAATAATTTTATTTATAACATGAAAATATACAGATTTGTATTATCCTAAGCTTGAATATATATCATTTAAAAGCTTTACTCGGACTTTTGCATATTGAAAAATATGTTTTGAAAAGAATATTTCTACCTCAAAGTCTGTGTGACATTTTTGGTTTAAGTAACTGCAAGGTTATTTGTCATTCTGAAAGAACGGAAATATGTTTCAAACTTATTCCATAAAAATAAATAAATGGAAAGTTATTCATAGTCTGAATCCAAGTTCATTTTTATTTTGTCTTTCTGTATCATTTTTCAAAACTTGCAACATTTCCCCACAGATTTCTTTGTTTATTCAACTTACAAGTGTTAAATCAACCATGAAGAGAACCTTTTAGAATATATTTATATTTAGCTATTTTAGTTATGCTTATCTGAATAAATTCTTTTTTTGAAACTACTTTTTAGATGAACAAAAACAAAAAGCATACAACTATAGGGGTTTAGTAGTTATATTAAAGAATGCCAAAAATCGAAGACAGAAACACTGAAAATGTATAAAATATTAATGACAGAAAACAAATGGACATAATTTTATTAAATGAAATTGTTGGATCGAGTATACATGTGACTTATTATCTTGCAAAGAATTTTTGAAATAACGTATTTATGCATCAGCCATATGAGACTTTGATTAATTATTTGTGCTGTAGTGCATTTCACAATTCATTATTTTTACTCTGATATTCTTTTTACTGTAACTATTATTATAAGTATTTTTATTAATGAGAAACATGAAATTAATGTCATAAATACAAAAGTATTTTATTAAACGCAGATGATATGAAGCTGTTGATTAAAACCCTTTAAATGTTTATTGAATAATTAATTATTTTTTGAAACTCGATAGAAACTGCTTACAAAGTTTAAGATGAATTTAACACTTCTCTTATTTTAGGAATCATTTAAATATTCAGATAATGCTTTAATCTATAGAGAATATCAATTTTAAGGATTTTAAAAAAATATTTAAAATTAACTCTTAATTATCACAATGATAAATTTCAAATTTCATGTGATTTAAATTCAATTAACGAGAATTTTTAATAAGAAAACATTTAAGTCTCCAGAATGTCTTCATAAAGTACGAACAGTGCTTTCTACTTAGATTATAAGGCAAGAAAGTGAATCGTATCCATAAAGAAACTATAGATGCAAAACACAATATTGACCATAAAAAAACTGAAATTATAGAATAACTCAAATAAACTAAAATATTTTTGAGTAAATATTTTATTTAAAAAATTAAATAATTTAAAATTAGTTTGTACTATTTTTCTTCCTATAATACATTTGTTAAAGTTTTTAAATATGGCAAAATTCTTGTATCACATTTAAAATATTTATTGTACTTACATTTTTTTAAAAAAATTAGTATAAAAACTTAGTTAGATTTAGGTTATTTTAATGCTCATTTTATTTAGTTACAAAAAAGATTACAGTTTGCCTAACTCTGTCGACCAAAGCTTCTAATCGCTGCCAACCATCAAGATATTTTTAACCACGGTCAAATAACGAAATGGACACCTGGTCTTCATTCTCCTCTCCTAGACACACCAACAATAAGAAATCGGATTCTTCAAAATTTTTGAAATTCATAAGATTCCTCTGCAAAATGATTCGCCATTTGGTCATGTGACCTTATTCTTCAAAATTCAATTTTTAACTCTAAGTATTA
This sequence comes from Latrodectus geometricus, assembly GCA_026290005.1. Classification (NCBI taxonomy): domain Eukaryota; kingdom Metazoa; phylum Arthropoda; class Arachnida; order Araneae; family Theridiidae; genus Latrodectus; species Latrodectus geometricus. The sequence goes on along the minus strand of JAPDSC010125396.1, from coordinate 25,145 downwards.
AAGTTTACTTTAAGAATGTTGATTAGTTTCAACTGATTAAAAAAAATTAAGTTATTCAAGAAAAGTTTTAATGTAATAAGAAAATAAAAGTATTTAAAATCAGAAAATTGTGGATTAAAAGCATTTTAAAATTTGATAACTCTTCGGAAATCTTGTCTGAGTACAAAAGTATAATAAAAATACGTTACTAATATTTTTTTTAATATTTAATTTAAAATATTGTCTCATTTTATTCATGAAATATCTCTTGTTTCCAGTTGATTTGGGATAAAAATATAGAAAATTTAAATATACATAAAAGTGAAATATATATAAAAATGAAAGTACATTTTTATTGTTATTTGAAGTTTTAAAAGGCATGTGGACACTGACAAAATGCAGTACAAGACTGAAAAATATAATTGCAAGTTTTTACACTTGCAATATATACATAGCTTCAAATGGTGCTTCCTGGATTTTGTTGAGATCTCGTGGTAGAATGGCACTCTTTGGAGTAGAAGAACCTTAGATCTATTTCAGATATGTTTGACCAACTCAAATAGTTGTTGCGTTTCTGCTTTCTGTAGGCGCATCTGTTGTATACATTTAAGAGTTTCTCATTTTTCCTCTTGTAACACACGAGTACTGTTCACTACTCTTGAAAAAACCTCACTAATAGTCAATTATACCTGAGTAATCTAAAATAATCTAGGTTGTTAGACATCCTTTCTCGTGGAATCAAGTTGTATGCCTTATTATCTTCTATTTTTGTATTTCTTGTACATGAATAGAAATATTATGTATTTGTTTTATACTCCTAATTTTAAATACTCTGTAAATGATACACAACATAATAATAATTATGATAATGCGTTAAAATATTTGCAAAATATTCTGGTGTTTGAAAGAAATGTTTAAATTCTTTATATAATGTATACTTTAATAAATATTTATAAAAATATAAACCTGATAAAATTATTTAGTATTTTATGAATGGTTACTGAAATAAGTGTTTTTCGTTTTTTTAAAACTCAAAAGGTTCTCTAAAAAATTAATCAAAAGTTTTGTTTCATGTTCAATTGAAGGCAATTCCAACATTTTGTAAATTAACATTATCCTAAAACTTAAAATTACATAAATCAACTACAGTAAAAATATTTGTGATCACTTCCAAACAGGCTTACAAATAATTTATATCGCATCTTTAAAAGTCATGAATCCATGAAAATGTAAAGGCTGGTGCATGAAATAAGAAGTTTACAAAATTGAAGTTTTAAAATAAATATTTACATGAGGAAATAATCAAAGCATTTACTATCAAGAAAAATATTTTCTTAACCACATTTAAGATAGCAGTCTGATATCCATTGTGCCCTTCCATTGAATTCATCTTTTGTGTGAAAAAAATTAAGCAGAAAGAAACAAATTCTTCCAATTGTTCCAGTTTCTCATCAAGAAAAGAAATCGTTTTCCATTTAAAAGAGCAATTATGAAAACCATTTAAGTTTGTCTTAAGCCAGCAAACAAAAGTGAAAAAGTATGTTTCTTTGCGATTTTTTAAAATTTAAAATAATGGGGATAATATTAGTTTCAAACCTTTAAAAACTACGCCATTAACAAATGCATTTTTTCCAGCAGCAGCTAAATTTTTATAAAGATGTAGACTTTAGAATCAATTTTACGCTCATTGTTACATAAAATCCTATCAACTTTGTTAGCATTTTTGTTTTGTTTTTTTGAACTTTTTATTTCAACTGCGACCTAAAAGGAAATAAAAACAAATTTAAACATTAAGTTTTTCATAGGAATCAGAATATTTTGGTAAAAAAGGAAAGAAAATGTTAGACCCGTTGTCGGAATATTTTTATTACCCAAGTCTCAAAAAATATTTAAGCATTCAGAGACCAGAAAATATTACATTAGTGAAAAGAAAAACCACTACATAAATAGAAATTTCTTCTAAATTTTAAATTCCAAAAATAACACTAATTTTTTAATTAAATCTACGCCTTGCTAAAGTATTTTAGAAAATATTTTACTAGATCTTGCTGAATAACTCCGTGATAAAAGAGAAGTACAGAGAATGGCTGGGAGAGTGCCAGATTTTTATAGGACAAACTGCTTAAATTGTTTTGTGAGAATTAATGCTCAGAATTATTTCTTCGCCAAGCACGAATTTTTAGAGAAATGCAATTTAATAAATTCTCTTAACATTAAATATGTTTCATCTTCATTGTTTTCATTCATGAAGTTATTAGTATAAACACAAATGTATTTTGGACGACAAGTTTATTTTAAAAAGGAATACATTTTCTGTTTGTAGTGTCATTAGCTGTCTTGTTATGTTAAAATAAGCTTGTCCTAGTATAAAATTTAAAATAATACATCTCAAATGTAAATCAAGTAAAACAGAGTTTTTATTGTAAATGATTTACCATCATTAAATATATTGCTTTTTAGTTTAGAACTAATGAAAATCAGAGAAAACATTTTTAATAACTACTGTTCCTTAAACTTTAATAAATTTATAACTTTTAAATTATTTTCGAGACATGTAATACAGAATATTGTTTTTAATAATTTTTCTTTCAATGTTCCATTCATAATTTTTCAGTTTTGTTTTTCAATATAATGAATAAAAATTTTAAAGAATAATTATGAAAAAAAAATATTTTTGAATTTTTTAAAAAATTATTTCACATTTTTAAATCATTTCATTTTGTGTTATATATAGTAAACAATAATATAATATTTTTAAACTTTTTAGGAGTTATTTATTTATAAAAGAAAATTTTCAGTTACTAATTGCGTTATTTTTTACTTTCTGTAATCAACAGATAAACATTATTAACTGCATAATTTTAACCAAATATTTAGCTGTGTATTATTTTTCTGTGTGTTATATCTTACTTTATTTACTCTATATTAATTAAACAGTAATTTATATAATACGAATTAATCTTCATTTAACTATTACTATAAGGAGATAATATATTTCTAATAATGCACAAATAATATACTTTGAGTTAACCTCATAACTAAAAGGTAAAACTGTGTGTTTATTTAAGAAATAAAATAAATCTTGTTATATCATGACTTATATAACAAATGTTAAATAATAGAATTCATAAAAGTGTGATAAAATAATGCAATGTTGTTTATAGGAAATACGTGTTTTTTAATAGAAACTTTTATTATGCAGTTAAATTATTTAAACTCAATTGCGTCTGTGCTTTTGTTGCAAAAGGGCTTATTGCAAAAGAAAAAATAAATGCAACTTTATAAATAAAATCTTTCATAAAAAATTATACAACGAACAATTCTATAATGATCATCTAAAATTGTATAGTCAATTTGAAAACATAAACTAGCTTGCTATTCAGAGTTGCAAATTTATTTGGAAAATTAAATATGTGTGAAATATTGATAATAGAAAAATGTTTCTGGTGTAATTATGTATTATTTATGCAAAGATAGTACGAAGAAATTATTATCTGCTAAAAGGGATTATGCTTTAATTTGTGGATACAGAATGATCTACTGCAAAGTATATACTTTTTGTTGTTGATATAGATATATAATTTATAAGATATTTCTTAGAGGTGATTCCTATGAGTAAGATATAACTAACTGATTTTTAATTAATGATATTTTGTTTGGGGAATGCTCAGATGGACTGAAATGATACGTATAACTCAGTCTTTCAAACAACTTTAGTGCTACTGTGATATTATTAATGAAATCTGGACCGATTATTAATGAAACCTGGATTATTAATGAAACCTATTACAGTAACTATCGTCCAACATGACAATGCATTATTGAAACGTCTTTTGGAAGGGCCTTGTTAGTTATTGAAAAATAAACAATTTGAATAATATGTATGTCAATGAAACTTTATGTTCTACTAACGGGCATATTTCATCACTTAGTCAAAATATAAGGGATGCTTTCAACATGTGGTAAATACTCTCCACTCTTATTTGTTGACCTAAATTCTGCTTATGATCTTGTAAGGGGAGAGAAAGCCTACTTGCAAAGTTATCTATTGTTATCAAGCTTCTTAATATGCTTTAATAGTTTAATAGATTTCTGAAAACCCACCAATATATAGTCCAGTACAACAATTGATTTTCAAGATACAGAGCAATCAAGATTGGTTTGCTGTAGTCTTTTATTGTCTATTGTATACTTTTTAACATCTATATTAATGATCTCATTAGTGAACTGAAAAGATTGATGGCATTCATTGCTTGCTCTACGACAATTATCCTGTCTTCTGGACTATTTCCTTTAAGAACAAAGCTTCTTATAAGATCATTAAAAGTTCATTGGAATGGGCCTGATTTGTTATTAAAAAACAGACTAAGTTAAATAATATTAAAGTCAACCTAGAAAAGACTTTTGTAGCATCGTTTTCTCTGACACACCAATCATTTCATCCGTAAAATTTTTACAAAGGTCACCAGGTATTACTGATAAATTTAAGTACTTGGGCGTAGATTTTGACAGAAAAACGTATAAGGAGATCTTAGACGTCATTTTAAAATTCATATAATAAACAAGTAATTACAAAATTTCATTTTGCAATTACTTGTTTACTGCTGTATGCCATTGATCACAGGAGCTGGGAATACTACACTCATTGAATGTATGTTGCTTACACATATAACAGACCTTTTAAGATGATTATTCAAGAAGGAATTCTACCTCTTTAAGAGACAATTCTTAGGATTCCTGGGTGTTTGTCCCTGGGGATTCATGATTCTCTAGTTTGTGAGAGAAACTTAAAAGCAAACATAAAATGGTCTTAGACAGAGAGTTATTGATATTATATCTAAATTTAATTTTTGGAACTGAAATTTTTTCTTTCTTACTGACCCTTTGTTGACAAAGGGTTTTCTATCTACCTGGACCTGATGAAGGATGTCTCAAAAGCGGAAATTGGTGAAGCAGTCTTAAAAGCTTTTACTCTCGAAACAATTGAATTCCTTTATGTCGAGAAGGAATTGTTGAAAATATATTCCGAAGATTACAGAATGAGCGGTTGTGTTAACGCCTCTGCTAGTATTTACTGTGAATATTTTTGCTTTTATACATTTATCTATCAGCTCTTGGGGAGGGGGGGGGGAGAAACTGCTCCCATTTAACAAGCTCTTTCAAACCTTCAAACTTATCTAGACTTCTTTTTGAAAGTTGTATCATTATCTTATTCAAAGACCTCATTTCAAGCAATTAATGAAACCCAGAAGTTATTGGACTTTAACCACTGATAATCACTCAAATTTTTTTCAATAGGTTTGCCAGAAATGTAATAAGATAATAATTCTCTAATGGATTACGGCCCATTGTAAAATCCTGGGAAATAAAGTGACATAATCTTTTGGTAAAAAAAGGGACTCTGTCCTTCAGAAATCTAATTCTAGTAATCATTTTAATACGTTAAATGCTTAATATCTCCAGAGTCTTTTTTCTGCTAAGAACTCATAAATCGCAATTTCAATAAACCAATTTCATTATTAAACAGATTCTCAAAGTCCCTCATTTGTCTAGGATGAAATTTATTGTCATGTTTCATCTGTTATCTAGTCACGATTGCCTGAATAATTATTTATGCCGCATTAACGTAACTCCTAATCCTTATTGTACCTTGTTTGATCTCCATGAAGAAATGGACTTGTCTATCCTGTTTAGGTACCCTTCTCTTCGAACATCAATCTGGTAAATCTACTAGACTGTTCGTTATCATTTGTAGATTTATTGTTAACTTTTTGGTCTTCAATTGTCTTTAAATTTGCCTTTGTAATAAGAAATAATTTCTTGAAAGAAAATTTCAGTTTCCGATTGTCTCATCTAACAGTACAAATGATCGAGCAAATATATGAAATTACTATTTTTTAAGAGACATCATTTCATCCAAATTATGGTTCACACCTTTGCAATAGTAAATACTGAAATAAATAACTAGATAATATCATAAGGTAATTATTTCTGTACAAGAAGACGATATTGAAAAGTGTATCTTTTAAAAGTGTCTCATTTTGTAAGGCTGGGAGTAAATATCTGAATGAATTACTCTTTATATTCATATCCATAATAGCTTACACTTACAGAAATTCTCTGAATAAAATTCATGCACTCACTAAAAGTTCTTAAAATCCTAGCAATCTTAATGTCTGCAAGAGTTTTGACAATGCGTACATCGAATTGCAATAAGTTTCGGTTAAATGTATTTATACTAGTCATAATGTTTTTTTATTAAAATATAAAGACACAGCTTGCAAATAGTATATAGCAATATAACAATAATTTCATTAAAACTAGAAATTAGAATAACATATGTCTACATTTAGCATACAGGATTTTCTTTTTTTCTTTTTTTTTTCGTTTTTAAAGTAATTTCTTTTGTGGCACTTTGAGAATAAGCAATGTATGTGATTATTACTTGAATGATTTAATTAAAAAGTTTGAGTTCCTATTAAAGTCACCATTCACAATCTTATTCATGGTATATTCTACCTTCAATAGATAACAGTTTTAATCTATATAAAATAGTTTTTTAATTAGGTCTTTATAGAAACATGGCATAAATTTCTCGATAGAGATATTTTTATTAATAATACAAGCTAAAATCATGTGCTTTAGAAAATTGTGTATATGTGTGTTAAGGCATAATCCCCTTCATTTTTTTTTATTTTAACACCAATGAAAGTAATTTTGTATTTCAAGTATTTAAAGATTTTTTAGTTGTAAATAAAATTAAAATATTAATAATTATGTGAAATATATAATCGTTGTTTTTATACAATAAAGGTTTAAATTGAATAATTTTTTAAAGTAGAACATTTCATTCGACAATTTTTAATGTCTAATACTCCAAGAAACAATTCTGATTTATAACTTTGAAAGAGTAAACTTTCCTTCTTTGTTATTTATCTTCTTACTGAGTTTATGCTTATTTTAAGAAAAATATATTCTTTATTAAAGTTCTAATGTAAACAGTTGCAGGAACCATCATTAAGATATTTTTGTTAAAATTTAAACAGTTGTTAGTTTACGGTTATTACCGCATAAAAATATTTTTTAATACAAACCCTCTCTCTCATCTTAATAATGAACTTTTCATCAAGAAAATTTGTTATTTTTATTTTCTTTATCATTATAAATTATAATATATTCATCCCGTCTTCACTTCTCTGTAGACGAAAAGGTCATTTCCATAGATTTTATTATTTCCAAGTGACTTGACAACAAGATCTTTTGACTAAAGCATAATGAATTTTCAATCATAATCAAGGATTAAAAGCTTGGTTTCATAATTCCTTGCTTCTTAAATATTGACAGAGAATCAGCTAGCGCGCGCGTTGTTTCCTTTCACAAACAAAAGGAAAAAAAATTAAGTCACCTAAGTAGCGAAACTGATTTCTTGACCTTCATTACATGTGAAAGCATCTGTTTTAATTACAAATATACCTGAGGCTAAGATTGAAGTTTTTTTTATCCTTTTTGTTTTTAAGAAATACAAAGACAAACGAATACTTTAGAAATTAATTTATACTACTTTTTTACTTTTATCGAAGGAATAATAATGAGAAAAATTATCTTCTTGTGATATTTTATGCCAAAAGGGATTTGCGTGAAAGAAAATCGCCGCATATATTTCTGCTATTTTTATCATGATGAATGTAATTATAAGTTTTTCAAGATATACAACAAAATCAAGAATTTGATTTTGTCATGACTTGTTCCGTATCATTGTTGACTTATAATTAACGTTTATCTCTTAAGTCAATGTAACTTATTTATTGGTAAATGTAATCCCTTCATTATACTTACGTTTGCAATCTTTTTATTAAATTTGTCTCATAAGTTTTTTGTTAATTTATGAAATTAGCAAACTCAATTATCTACTACTTTTGTACAAAACATTAGTTTATTAATTGTTTTTATTTATATGCACGTTATTAATATCTGATAAAGATAAATTATTTATAACTTTTATTTATTATCACCTACCTAAGATTTGTTAGTTACTTGTTCTTAATTACAACATAACAATAGACACTTATTAAGATTGAATCAATCACAACATTTTGTTAGAATAAAGCCATAAAATGATACTTTTTTTTAGACGCAAAATAAGACATGATACTATTTACACAAAACAGACAAGTGATACTTTGTACTTGTCTTATTTTCTTTATACTTGCCTTATTTTCACAAAAAGCTTAAACTAAACACATATCAGATACTTTGATATATTTTATATTGAATTTTTCTTATTGATTTTGTAAGAATATGAAAATCAATATATCAGTGTATTTATTTTATAGGGCATCAAGATTTTACAATATTATAATTTCATCAAAAATTTCATTATTAAAAGAAATTATCCAATTACTAAACTTAAGTAATTTAAACATTATCAATCTGTATTAATCTATTCCTTAAAATTTATTTATAATACTTGTGTATTTTGATTTAAAATTATATCATATAATTATTTACTTTTGAAACAAATATCTATGTAATTACATTTATATGATAATAATTTGTAATAAGATTTGGAGAAACTTCAAAACTTATTGCAATAAGTTAATTTAAATTTGCCTTTACTATCAACAAAATTATAAGATATCATTCACATAAGAATTTCAAACTCAATCACAATTTGAAGTTAAGTCGACTTTTTATTGCAATCGCATCACTTACCATCTCATTCTTAGTAGTACTTCAGATAGAATACTTTTTATCTTGATAATTTTGCATACTATTCATTAACAAACATTTAAAATTCAACAGTTTGAAAATTATATAGGAACTAGTTTCAGAATATTGATTGATAAAATATAAGGATTCCAAATGTTTTGATAAACTCTTAATTTACATGTTATGTTTATTGATTAAAAACTATTTGTGTTTATTGAATGAATGTCTAAACTACTGAAACATTGCGATAGGTGACTATCGATATTTAGATGATTACAAAAAAACTAAAGTTTATATAAATTAATATTGTGGCAGAGACATTTCGATAATCCCGATGTTTCTGAAAGTATTTCAAAGATTTTGGACATTCAAATTTATAAATTTATTTTTTGACATCTACAGAACAAATTTCATTATGATATCATTTTGAAAAAAATAAGTTAAATATTTTAAATGAATTGCCTAATTTTCTTTCAAATATAAATCTATTTTATAATATGTAACGTCGTTACTTTATGTTAATTAAATGATTAAATATGGGATTTAATAATTTAATTAACATTATGTTTATGTCATATGATATTTTATGATGTATAAAAGATTATTCTGAAATTTACTGGAATTTGTCAAAGTAGATTTATACATTACTAGAAAAAATTCACTTTTATATGATCACTAGACTATAGAATTCTGACTGTTTATGTCTCTAATTTTATCCTTAATAACGCTTTCTCCAAAAATAATGATTTATTTGCATATATATATATATATATATATATATATATATATATGCACTTTAATACTTTAAATTTATACATTATAAATATCCCTGCAAATAAAAATTCAGCATTTGTTATTTTGATATTCAAATATATTGAGATAAATTTGTAGAAAATATTTTCGAAATAATTGAATATTTTTTCGTATTCATTTTTTTTTTTGTAAATTAAATCTATAAGATAGTTTACATATCATGATTACTTTTATTTTAGAAATAAACTCTAAATAAATATTATATTCAATAATATATTCGTTTACTTTTTTGGTATTAAATAGATTCATACTTTTTTATTTTTCACTTTTATGTATTATTATGTTATATTATCACTTCTTATATAAAATCATAAAATTTTAATCTCCAATATTGTTAAGTATTTTGTTTATAAAAAATTATTTAAAATTTTCCATTTACTTCAAATTATTACAAAACATGAATGATTTTAGAAAAGATTTACTACTTTTAAGAGAAATTTCAAAAAACCTTAAACACTTAATCTCATTTCACTCTCAACAAAATAGTATATTCTACAAATAATATCATTAAGCAATGCCTAGAGCAAACTTTTTTTATCGTGCAGATAATGTCTAAAAAAATATCAAAGAACTATAAAAACCAAGCCAAATGAGCTGCTTAAATGGTATTTTCTAAAAACAGAATTTTTTTTATTTCTTTTTAATTCAATAAATAAATAATGTAACTTACAGGATTGTAGTTTTGTACAACTTTTTTATAACTTCGATTACTTTTATCATTATTTAATGACATTTTTTCGAAAAATGATTTTATAGCTCATTAATAATAGAAATTGATTACATCAAATAAATATTACGTTAATAGTTATGCCATGATAAGAGCAGTCATTAATTATATTTGATCAACATTGATATTATTTAGTACTTATTCAATAATAAATCTGCTAGATTTGAACAGATAAAATAAAAGAATTACCAGAGTTAAGAAGTAGTAATAAAAGTTTTGATGAATGTTTGTTTTATATCCTTATATTATATGAAATAAAGAAGAATCCCCTTATTTTATATAAATGATATGTGGATATAAAACAAATATTAAACAGATAATAAAGGGATAACCATTTCTCACTGATATTTAATTAGTTAGTTCATTGATAACAATTACCAAAAAATTCTAAGTAACTATAATTTTATGTGGCATAAAAATATTGATTGAAGTACACCAATGATATTCATATTTTTCCTAAATTTCTTTTTCTAAATCTATTCAAACCTTTTCATTTCATGGGAATCCTTTCACCTTTGTTTTATAATTAAGCATAATATGATAACATTTATTTTAAACTGATTAATTTCATGCTCAACTTATTGAATTCAAAGTTCGGTACTTTATTTGTCAGAGAAAGTTTCATATATCTTGATATACTTTCAAATAAAGTTGATTATATTAAGTTTAGAGATGAAATTTAATTGATTGAGTTTTTAAAATCAATTTGAATAGATTCAATTTTGAAAATGATCTAGAGTTGATTTCATTTTGAAAGCCAGTACGAGAGATTACTTAATGTTTTTTTTTATCTTGTGCAGTTGCTCTGCCTACATACTTTTTATTCATAACATAGTATATTTTTTCTAGTTTTACAAAAACTTTTTAAATTTATGATTTATTTCTACATAAATAGTTACAATTCACTTTAAAGTATATTTACGTTACAAAAGTGTCTATGTATTTTTTGAATGATTTCAATGAAATAAAACTAATGCGCTAAATCCTACAAAATCCCTTTCCATGAAAACACATATTCATTAATAATTAAGTAAAACTTTCAATAGAATTGATGAACTTTAAAATTATGAAGTCAAAGGTAGAAAAATGTATTTAAATATATGTTTAATTGTACATTTACGGCAGATTGATATTTCTAGTTCACATCCGAATCATTTTTTTAAATAGTTTACTCGGTGTTTAACATAATATTCCTTTCAAATCACAAACAAATGATGGAAGTAAGATTAAAATTGGACCATAACATCTTCTGCAATGAACAATGAATTTGCACTTAATTGAAACTTTTGTAATTAAAAATTAATTCAACAAATGGCTACAAATTTATTTCTTAAGAATCGCTTCTATTTCATTATAGTAAGGTTTTCGAAATCTATTTTCTATTTAATGTAATAACACAGTTTTTCCTAAAAGAATTTATTATTAACATACGCATAAATATACTTGATATCATACTTGAACAGCACATGAATTGTAAAAAAGGTGATAAGAAAAATTCTTTAACAAACTTTGTATAGCAAATAAAGAATTGAGACCAAATAAATATGTCTTTGAATTATAGAAGACAGTTAATAATTAACTTCAATTAATAATTATCGTTAAGATACTTTATTTACATTAACATACACTCATTATAAAAACATTATAAAAATATATAGATTGGCTACATAAGCTTTATACAAACTAGCAAGTATTGACTCAGCTGAAAGGTTTTCACTTTATTATATGTCTACTGTCTCTTCCTTTTATATAAGTAAACCAGAAAATGCAGTTGAATATGACAAATATCACCGGAAATAAAACGCGACAAATAAAATCTATCCTTTTGGAAAGTGGTATGTCATCATGTGCACATTCTTCCAAAATGTTCTGTACTTTGTAAGATTTCTGAAAGAAAAGTAACAAATTAAATTTTCACAGTGGGATTTTTTTAAACATGTCAGTTTAATCAAATAACTTATTTAAGAAGAACAAACAAAAGATAGAATCATTAAATATGTTAGCGGGATTTTTAAAAAAATTGAACAATTAAATAGGAAGGAGAAAATATATTTACAATGAAAGACCATAAAACAGTAAACTCAAAATCTAAAATACATGTTAAGACCTTAAAATTTTATGCAGTTAATAGTTTAGTTAGTTTGCCTAAAGGCATGTCTAATTTATTTAACTACAGTTTAACTTAGTTTAATTTAAAAACATTTCAGTTTTATTTAAAAATAAATCGCATGTCTAACTATTAAACTGTGAGCTACTTTTAGTTAATAGAACAGCTTTTCCAAGCATGCTAATAATTTTTACAAAATTATATAATATCATAAATCATACATATATTTAATTATTGAGTAGAAAGCAACGCATAATTATGTGCCATAGCTTGAACATATTATTTATTATACGTGCTCAATCCTTGAAAAATATTCAAAATGTTAATATGCATATCATAAAATAGAATTTTTGATTCCTTAACTACGCAATCCTCATTCATTTTAATACAAAACTTTAAAGAAAATTTTCGAGATATTTAGTGCAGCTTATTAGTTTAAATTTTAATTTATAATAGTTTAATATACATTATATTCTATTAGGGAGATTTAAGCATGCCTCTTTTAATTCAATTTACAAATATAATTACAACTTTTTTTTGTTCAAAGTAATAGCTTTATAAGATAGAGAAATCTTCCTACACTAACGTTTCATATGAAGGTAATTAAATATTTATCAGTAACTAATACTTCCTTAAAATATTTTGAGCCTGAATTTTAAGTTTTATAATATATAGTTTAAAAATTTAGTATATTGTTGTTGACAGTCCATTTTATAAGCAAAGCTGAACCAAGTCCATGATTACAGCAACTCCAATGACGTAGAGAAGATTATCATAAAGATCTACTTGAGTTAAAAAATTCAGTATGAAATAGGAATATCTAAAATCTTCTAAATAATTTAATATTATTTACAAAGTAAATAGTTTTTAATTATACTTATTGATAACTTTAAATTCATTCTGCATCATTTTATCAATATAAATAATAGTTTAATTATTTCATCATATTTTTCATTTGTGTGTGAAGTAGCTTCCAAATTTCCCTTCAGTTAAAAAGTTTTAGGTATGATAAATCTTATTTACTAACGTCATTACTTTTATTTGTGTTTCAAGAGATACATAGAATTTAAAGAGTTTCATAAGACTAGAATTCAAGCTAAGAGGATTTGAGACAAATTTTCATTTGCTTGATTTCTATTTATTGTTTTTAATTTTCAACAATTATACTTTACAAAACAAAAATTTCTGCATAAATCTGTTCGAGTCAAATTGAAAAATACATATACAAAAGTTAATATATTTTTTAAATAAATTTAGAAGAAAAAATATTTACTTTACTACTTCTCTTACATCCACCATTTTTAGCCACATGGTTTTCAGCAATTCTTACTCGTCTTTCTCTTCTAGCCAATTGATTAACCAAGATAAATTGCAATAACGTGGCGAATACCAAGGCAATGCACACTGCAACCCAAATATCTATTGCTTTAGTATAGGCTGCAGGTGGAATCAAAGGTTGAATTTGGATATTTATAACGACCATCATAAAAAGTAGGACAAAAATGAGAGATAATCGGAGGATGACTGCCTTTGCATCAAGCCAGAGAGAGAGCCACGAAGCAGCCACCAAAATAACCAAGGGTACAAAAACTTGAGTAAGGAAGTATCCGTACTGCCTTTTCAACTGAAGTCGAACTAATAAGCATCCATTTCCATCTAAAAATAAATATGTGGGAAGTTTATTTCCAATGAATAATATATATCTTAACTTTCATTTACTCTTTATTTTTATTTATGCATAATATAGCAGCATAGTACATTTCTATAAACAATAAAGAACTTTTTTAAAAATATGCACCTATAAATTTTTTAATTAAAAAAAGAAATTACTACCGTAATTACAGAAACCAAGATATTTTAATGTAAAATCAAATATCATACATAGAAAACATATATAATGATGAATTGTTAACTATATTTTTTTCTTCATTTACAAAATATAAAAATTTGCATTCTAGAATTTTTGAAGCACAGAAATATGGAAGTTCATTGTTTTTATTACAGGATTATGCAGAAATTTGTTAACAATTATTTTTTAACAGTAATTGACTACACAGGTATTTATATTAAGTACAAATTGCTCAAATTTAATTTACTATTAACCCATCACATCAGGGGTTACTAATAACCCCTGATGTATACATTATTACATGATTATATTTCAGAAAATGTTCGAAAGTTACATTTTTAAAGTATAAAATTAATATTTATGTGTAACAATGGTAAAAGTAAAATTTTCAAAAGAATTTCTACATAATAATTAAAATAAGTTTATAATACAAAGTTATCATACTCTAATCTCAAATCTTTTACCACAGCACTTCTCATATTACTTTTATATTAGTTTGGGGAAAAAGTAATCCATTATTTTTTAGGTAGACGTCTGTAGTGATCGATATCTCATGAAGTATCTATCAAACAATTTCAGATTTATGCTCGTTAGAAAGGTGACATTTGACACTAAAATATCCTCTTACGGTGTTTTGTTTGATTAATTCAGTTACGAGTACAAGGTTTTAAAAATGGAAGACAACAAACAGAAAATTCGATACATTTTCGTTTTTCTCTTGAAACGGCAAAAAAGATAACCGGGTGGCTAAAATTGTGAAAGGCGTTTATCGTCCTATATAAGACTGTAACAACCAGTTACGTACAATTTTTGTTTCGTCGATTCCGTTCGGGTATTTTTGATGTTAGAGATGCACCTCGCATGTGGATACAGCATCGTCGAAAATGTCTATAAAATATCAAAAATGATCGAAGTTAACCGCATGTCAGCAGTCGTAACGCGCAAGACCTAAAAATCTACATGAAAGCTGTCTTAAACCTTTTTACAAAGCGAATCTAAAATAAGTTACATAAAGTTCACGAAAAAATAATGGATTTCTTTCACCCAATCTAATAAATATTTAGAATTATTACTTATGACAAAAGCATAATAGTAATGTATTTACAATTGATGCTAAATTTAAAAATAAAGTTATATTCCACATTTTTAAAATAAAATATTCAAATATGCTGTAATTGTCTACAAAATTATAAATAATTAATCAAATATACTATACTGTTTTTGTTTTAATCTTATTTTTAATAACAAAATTATTTTACTTTTGCTAAATTTTTAATCTCATCTGAAACTAATAGTAAAATGTAATATAAAAGTTAGCCTAAGACTTGTCTTAATTGCTATTTGGTTTGCTCAAAGATTAATATGAGCAGTTACAAATAAAATTTTTGTTGTATACTTTAAACGAAATCATCAAGTTTTAAATGTAAATCCAAGAAAGCATTTAATTTGAGGCCTTTACACTTTGCCTATTCAGAAGTCACTAATACGTTATTTGTTTCTGTCATTATTAAATCTGATTTTAAAAAAACAATCAATCATCATTGCATCTCGTTCACCATCGCAGATCTAATAAACATTTACAATTAGGAATATTTAATATTTTTGTTGCTTTGCATTAATTATTTTCCCTCACAAAAAATTTCATGGAAATTAACTTTTCTCTTTTATGCCTTTTGCATTATACTGCAAAGCTCTTTCAATCGGTAACAAAACAGTATATTCGAGCACTATAATAATTTAATAAAAGACATTTAATTGTTTATCATTCGGTCGACTTCTTATAAAATTTTAAGTTAATTTTTGTTTAAGTTATTTCAAATACTTTACATTTATTTCCATTTGTGTTATCATAAAACAAATTTTTTAAACTTCAGTGAATTGATTTAAGATAATATAAAAAAAACTTTCAAGTATCATCCCAATGCCACTAGTCTCATTAAAGAATATTTTCAGATTTAATCTGAAAATTATTAATTCGAAGATCACTTTGTATGGAAAGGATTCTTAGAAACTAGTATAGAAGTATGGGCCAAGATAATTCAGCTTTATAGAATATTTTCAAAACCAAACATCAATCCCTTATCCAATTAAACATAATAAATCATAAAACGTTATCATTGACAGAGCCATAGCTAATATAAAATTTAGTATTTTATAGTTTCCTTTTCAGTAATGCCCATGAAAACCCCTAGAAAATAGGTACTAATTTTTCTCTGTCAAACAAGAATAATGGTGAATAATGAGTTAATTTTGTCTTTTAAGCTATCAAACTAACTATAAAACTGGGAAATGTTACATTCCTTTTCCATAGAATAACTCACAAAAAGTTATTACATGCTTATTTTAATATCAAATAAAATTGTATAATTCCTTAAAATTTATTATATTTTGAATTAACTATAAAGATATGCTAAATAATATAGAGTAATAAAGAGTATTTCAAGAAAACAGTTTCAGAACATAGAAATGATATTATGCATACTATTAAACGATATTTTATAAGTTGATTTTATTAAATGAGATTAAATTATAATTCCAAATTTTAATGATTAAATGATTATATTATGCATGTTATATCAAATATCAATACATTATGAGTAAGTATAATTATACTTAATTTTATTTTACTTAAATTGTTCCTATTTAACTTAAGTAATTTATTAAATTATTATAAAAAATATACATTCTTTTATTGAAATCACTAATAATTTTCATAAATCAATTTGAATTTACTTGCTTATAACATTTTAAGGGTAGAGATACATCTCTTAAATAATTGTCACTTAAATTAATCACGAAATTATTGTTAAACAACCCATAATCTCTTGGTGAAATTGTTACAATCTTTCATAAGTCAATTCAAATACAAACTAAACTTGCTTATTTCTTTTCTAGAAATATAGTTATCTCTCTATGTATATATATATAATGTATACATGAGTGACTGGAATGTTTTTAAATATTAAAGAAAAATAATATAAATTAATGAAAAGAAATATAAAGAATATAAAATTATGTATAAAAAATAAATGAATCTTATGTTTTCAAAAGAAAAATATTGGGAAAATGGTAGATTTTTATTTTCTTCGCAAGAACATTTTTACTTCTTTTGGAGACGTGGCTATATCGTTAATTTAATTTACCAGTGATGACAATAATAAATTAGACATCACATTAAAATAAATGTACATAAAAGTAAGAAAAATATTTCCCGGAAAGCAATTAATGTCATTTATAGGCAAAAAATATCTTCTCTTGAAAATAATCCAATTATACATGAGCTTAATTTGACATTCTAAAGATAGACACTAGAGAATGTAATTATAATTGAGATAATTTATTGCTCTTCACTTATCAGCTTTTAAATAAAAAAACTAATATTAATTCTTAAAATATACTAGCTGTATTTCAAAAATATAATTATTGTTATTCATGATAATTTAAAAATAACAAGATAGGATAATGGGCAGATACTATGCAAATATGATAAGTTTTTCACATTAAGTATTTTTTTGCTTATGTTATGTTCATGTATTCTTTCAAAAAATAATGGTGTTTGAGAATTTCATAATTTTAATATTAAATTTCGTTAAATTTGTGTAAAAAAATCTATGCGAGCCGAAACTCTAAGAAAAAAGCTTTTAGTGTGTTAAAGTACATACACAATGTGGTTGACAAAGTAAAATTCCACATTACTACTTAAAAAAGAGAAAGCAGTTTTAAAGCCGTATGATAAAATCAACGCAACCCTAAAAATCTAATAAAGAATTTTTCGGTCACTAAAGGCATGACTCTTGCGCCTTAAAAGCATTTCCTTTTAACCTTTAAAAGATCATTTTTCAAATTTTGGTTCTTCGATTCCGTAATTTACGAATGGGTAAACTTTAGACGAGGGAAAGTGTTGCTGAGTGGGAAAAAAAGACGCAACACAAAATAAATTTAAAGAAATAAACAAACATCCTTAAAGATTCACCACACTTCACTGAAAGATTTTCCACAAACTCTTAAGTCCTCCTGTAAGATAAGAGGATACGCTTGACTTGTGGATATTCTTGAGTTATTTTATTGTTTCTCATCTTTATAACAAAGTTGACAGGGAGCTTCTTGTGAGCAAAGAAGAATTAATGATAAATGAACTGGATTACTGACGTTTTGTGATAGGGAAACCAAAGAATTTAAGTAAGCTTTCTTGGCATTTAATTATATCATTCTTTTCTAAAAAATTTTAATTTTAATTCTTTAGAACTATTATATTTTAAGCGAAATTTGGAATTAATCTTCTCTTTTTTTTAATTTTTAGATGATACAAACCTTATCTATGCAACTTATTATTTTCCTTTTGCTTTTATAAAGGAAGATAGGGGTAAAGTCATAATTATAAAATAAAAATGAATAAAAACGTTACATCTCACATTAAACGTGTCTTTGAACGCAAATTTCTATTAAACATCAAATAAAGAGTGCTTCAGTCTAAAAATGATATTGATGTAATTGAGCATACAGCAAAAGAACATTTTATTCATGAATAACTTTCTGGTTTTTTTTTCAGTATTAATGAATTTGACTTAGCTAAAAACTGAATTTTAAATTTCTTTAAAATGCTTTTAAGATATTGATTTTATAGTTCATTCGGCAGTGAAGAATTTACACAGCTACTGAAAATATCATCACAACTGAAGAATATTTTATTCTTTGTTGCATAAACAATTCGTGAAATCATATACATCTCAGAAAGTAACAAGAGTTATTCAAAACGGTATTCATTATTCAAAATGTTCATTAATACTACAAATTTTACTATAGTGCATCAATTATTAATAATTCTTAACATCAAATAATTTATAAGCTGATTTTAACTATCAGAAAGTTAAATAATGAATCTTTATTCACAGAGATAACATTCACCTACAGAACAGTGCTTTACCATTACATCTTTCGCATCTAATTACTAGCATAAATTCTGCAACTTTTGTTAATTAATAATAATTTGAAACTAATAGATTAGATTTTTAAATATTATATACACATTCATTAACATTTATAGCCTTACATAAATAGTAAGAGATCCTTATGAATTATTGATAAATTGAGATTTATACTGCAAAATTAATCCTGTAAACATAATTTTAATTAAAAATTTTGTTTGTTATAAATATAAAAATGTTTTTGATAAAATGTTGCTTTTCTAGCATTTATTTTATAAGTTCAATAAATACCAATTACTTTATAAATAATAGTAGATTATTCAATGGATGTTACGTAACTTTAAAATTAAGTAATCGTTTTTAATTCCAGTAAGATCTGAATTGAGATATATAGACTTTACAAATATCCACAATCATAGCTCTAAACATTCCTTAATTACTTACTTTTACACAATATTCAGAAATATAATGTTATTGTATCATTTTCTCAGTCATGAATGTATTGAAAAAAACTTAGGATATTATATATTTTTTCCAATAAATAAAATTGGAAAAACCAAGCAATGTTTTCTCTGCATATACCAAACTCATATAAATGTGTGTGTTGTGTAAATAATGACCATGATGCCTTCTAACTTACTGAAAAATTTATGAAGTGTATTCCACACAAGCAAAGTATTTTAAGCAAGAAAATTTTCATAAATTTTAAATAAGTAGGGCAAAGTTGTGAAAATTGTTTTATATATTTTTAAAAACACTCTCTAAAATTTAAAATAAAGGATCTTTAACATATATATTTTAATATTTGAAATGTATCTAACTTTACGAGCTGTAATCTAAGATTTCTTAAATTTATACTTTGATTTAGAGCAAAATCTTAAGTTTTAGAATTTTAGTACCATTAATATAGCGTCTCATTTATTTTCTGTGATTTTATGTCTTATAATATTACAGTAATCCAATAGTTAATTATATTCGATTGCTAGTAAGCTCATCTTTTTCATTCAGCCCACAAATTTGGTCAAATTTTCAAATTATCATATTTTATTTCTATCTCAAAAAGAATAAAATTACATCGTTCTGAATATTAAGGATTTATCATTGTTTTTATTTTTAAATATAAAAACAGGCATGGCTATTGTGTTATTTTTTTCCCATTTTGTCATTGTTGTATTAATAAAATTACAAGTAAGAATATATTAATATTTACAATTTTATATATTTATCAAAAATACAGATAAAATACATTTCCTTCTGAAACTATTTAACCCTAAAATATTTAAAAAAAATTTACCTGTTGACCCTATGTTGTAAAATGAACAAAACAGATGTGTTATAAGCTTACACAAAACAAATTTAAAGCTTAAAATAAAAATTTTAGCTTGTACCTGTAAATAGAAAATATGCTTACGTTTTGTTGGTTTATCACAATAACCAGTAGAGAAATCTTCTAAAACAAAATTCATGATATGTAGCTTAGAGTTGACTTGAATGGGAGAACCGTCGATCCATTTCAAAGCAACGTCTCTTGTTTCAAATCCATCTAAAGATAACAAACATTTCTGTATTATAGCAAATCAGATATGTGTTTAAGACTTAAAGTGCATGAGTAAAAAAATGGAGTGAATTACTCCCTATCCACTTATTCTGTATACCAACGCCAACTAATTAAAACTTGTGTGGTTTTTCAGGCAAAATGAACCAATTAACTCCATTCCAGAAGAAGCTGAGGCTTAAGCCAAAATCAGTAATTAGCTTATCTTATTTCTTTCTTCCGCTTTATTTTTATAAAAATGTGTTTGTAGAAGAGTTTCTAAAGCACTAGAACTTGTGTACATAAATATAAAAATACAAACGCTTATTAGAAAGTTTTAAATATTTACAAAAGATTATTCAAATTAAAAATACCATGAAGCAAATTTTTATAATGAAGTTGTTCATTTTTGTAGCACGGCTCCTGAAAATTACCTACAGTTAAAGATTATGGTTTGTCTTTTTTGCATAATTATAAGCCCTGAAAACAATCGAAAATGGGAAATAAATGTAAAATATAGCAATGATTATATTTAATTAGTATGCATATTTTTATTTATGTAATCATTTAATCATTTTAATTAGTAATATTAGATAAAGAGTCACTTTTTAGAAATAGATTCTGGATTCTGCTAATTTTGCAAAAATATTATTCATTAGGGATAAACAAAGGAAACCGTATTAAGCATTAATTGCAAAATAATAATTTAATTGGTGGTATATATTAAAGTTATAAATAATTGCTTCTGTAAATTTAGATTTTTAGAAAAATAAGTCTTCAAATAATTTCTTTGATGACTTAGAAACATAAGACCTGCATGTTTTTAGAGAAATTTAAAATAATCATATATTAAGGTAATTTAGTTATTTTTAAGAAATAATTATAAAGATATAAAAAAACAGAAAACCCTTATTTTTAAAAATGAACTAATTATTGAAGAGTAATTTAATTGAAGTATAACATAATGCTTATGAAAATATTTAATTACATTAAAATTTGATCCATATATTAAATTCACACTTTCTAATTAATCATAAATAATTAATTTTATGTTTATTGTTATTGAATCAAAAACCAAATTTTGTTTGAAATTCTGAAGTGACCAATACATTTCTTAAACTTTCAGACATGACATTATATACATTTTATGTCCTGAGAATGGCATTTCTTAAATTTTTATGTTTTAAATCTGAAATATACATTCTTTAATAATCAATTTCTCTTATTAACTTATTAGAAAATTTTATTAAAATACTATTTTTTAAATTTAGTCATTTTCTTTAATTAATTTATGATTATTTATGATTACTTTTTATCTATAAAAATTATTGTAACATATTTTTAAGGAATAAATAATTTGATTCATTTAATTTAGTTTGGACTTTCAAAATATTTTGAAAACACTATCTAACAGTGCTCAATTACTTTGTACTTTGACAATCGAAATTGTGATTATAATAAAATATTTTAAATGAAACAGAGCATGAACGTAATAAATGTTTGTGTTAAGGTTTATGTTTAAAATAAGGAAAGGAAATATTAATACAAAATAATATATAAATACAAAAATTTACCTTTAAAAATTTGCTTCCTACAAAATGTGCTTTTATCTACAAATTTTCAATAATTCTTAAGAAAGAAATTGAAGTAAAAATGTTCTCACATATTTAACTGAATACTCCTTCAGCCGAAAACTTTTTTTTTTGTTTGAAAATATTTTAAACTTATAATTATGATTTATTTATCTCATTTTACATAATGACACTTACGAAAGAATACATAAAATCAGCAATCTCATTTATATCAGTAAGTTCTTAAGACTTAAAAAAAATCTTTCAGTATTGATTACTTTAAATCATACCCCAAATATAGTCTTAAAAGTCTAACTTGATTTATTGTTTATTTTTCAAGACAATTAACCAAGATTTCTGTAAATGAGCTTTCTAAGTACTGAAGCAAGCTGTTCATTAAAGTTAAATTAAATTAAGCAAACAATGTTAAAAAGAAGTAAGCGAGAAAAATTATTCAAGAATCTAGATGTCACATAATTTTAAATACAGTTGTATGTGGTTTTTCTTAAGTTGTCATCATTAAGTGGTCACCGAAAAAAAAAATATGGACAACTTTCAACAGAATTCTGTTATGAATTTAAAGCATATAAGTAAATGAAATATATAAATCACATTAAGCATCGATATCAGAAATTTAAAAAAAAGTTTTCACAAAAGGAACTATCCCTAAAAAATAACTCAACAATATTGAAATTTACATGCAAACTTTGCATATAAAATAATTAAATTCTCAAAGTAAATAAAAATTCATTCTGTTCATAGGGTGTATTTCTACTATAAAGATGGAATAACTTTAAACTAGTAACTAGTGTGAAAGGTCAATTTTTTCTCATTATTTTAGAAACAAAATTTTATTGTTATTACGACGCTATCAAGGACTTAATAAGCAACTAGATTACTTCAAATGTGATCCATAAGCGAAATATGTAAAGCTGGGTGGGCAAACCAAACAATAGATCATCACATTCATCGAACATACATGAGAGCGTGTAGGTTTTGACATCTATAGTTTCTGCAATGAATTTATCGACAAATTGAAGACTGAAAGACTAAAATTCTCAAATGCGAGACAAGATCGGATTTTATTCACCAGATTTTAATGACTTCATAATCATTATCCGCTATTCAACATTTTAAGGGTTCTTGCAAATCACATGTGATTTTTCCGCTATCTCAAGGCACTTGATTGAAACAAGTCACACACATACGGGTCTTTAAGAAGTCTGTCTTTCATTAAGAAACAAGTGCAAAGCCATCATCAATGGTACCATATTCTATCATGATGATTGCTAGAAGACTTGTAACGCAAAGTATTCAACGATGAATCTCACTTCTCAATGACCAATCAAAGTTGGATCAAATGACCATTGTATTCTTATATAAAAGGCCTCGGGCTAGATGTCTCACCAAGCTTTTATTTTCAGAGGCATGCAGCCATTATTTCTCATGAAATGGTGTGGAGTGCTTTCCCTTACGACAGATAGTCGTCTTTATTCTTCCTTGGTACAATTTCAACAAAATAGATATAGGAGCCCTGGTGTCCTAGTTGGTTAGAGCATTCGATCTTATCATCGGAAGGTGGTGAGTTAGAATCCCGACCTCAACAAATATTCATTGTGTTCCCTAATGACAGCTAGAGATCGATAATTACGTCATCGTCATAATGTCCTCCATGGGAAATAATACCTCTGGGGATGGCAGGTCAAGTATTGAGGAATCTTTTGCCTGGTCCCTGCTTCTAAATTAGAAGGCTGCTTATATCTAACTAGTAGAGCCCAACTTACGGCTAAATACATGGAAGCATGCTGGTACCACAACAAAGCAAATATATATTGATTCCATCCATCGGCCAGTTACATTACTCTTCATGACATTTCCTCTTAGGATCAGTTTAGAACAAAACAATGCCAGGCTTATACGACTCACATATCCATGGATTGCATTCATATTGTTTATTTGTTTCCACTGTTAGCTAAGTCAATGAGCATTTTGTCAAGTGAAAATTTCTGGGACATTGTAGAACACCAAATTCAGACTCATTAAAATGTCAAATTCTGGAGTGACAATTGAGGAAGGACTAGCAGAATATACTCCAAGATTACATTAGTAATCTTAATCGCTTCTTACCTAGGCATAGGTAGACATGTACACTGTAAAAGACAGTTTCCTTGACTATTAATTTAAATATTGAACCTTCGACGTATAAAATGAGCGTGATATTGTTATCATGTCCTTACCTTTGCATATGAGTTGACCTATACATAATTTAAAATATTCCTCAAGCTACTTGATTTATTTTTTGCCAAAAAGATTATGAACGGCTTTATGAAAAATAACATGAAATACTCATTACGATGTGAAAACTAACTTAAACTACAAATGTTATGTGTTTTATTCTTGTCAAATTTACTAAATCAGTATTTATGTTAAAATTAAGAATATAACATAAAATTAAGAATATTTTATTTAAAATTAATATTGTTATAATCTTGTTATCATGTTATATATATATTGCATGAAGCTGAACTGTTTTATTGAGAATCAATATCATAAAATCTTTGCACTTTAAAACGAGTTTGGTATGAATATATATATGAAGTTTAGAAGATGAATAAGAAAATATAATAGGAAAATGAAACTGAGCTGACTAGCAGAATGAATCTTGCAGATAGTTTATATTTTATTCTTAAAAATAACATGCTAATATGAATGTTATATTTCCAAATTTATGGGCTTAATATTAAAAAATTATAATTTTAAATAATCAGACGTTATTCAACTTTTAATACAGCTGCATGTGATATTATTGTGTGTATATGTATATATATATATATTATGTAAAATGGTAGCAAAAAATCCTTTGATTTCCTGACACCTTATATACTAAATATTTGAAATGAGAATAGGTGATTTAATTTATTAAACAGGCTT
>JAPDSC010125390.1:21872-45314 GCA_026290005.1 Latrodectus geometricus | reverse complement strand
ATATACAATATTCAATGCTATATCAATTTTCTGATAATGTTCCTATACAAAAATAAAAACGTAAAAATTATATGTTAATGACAAAGTACTCATCGTTCGTATCTTTTAAAAAATTTTTTTAATTTTACTCCCTTTTTTTTAACATTAAGTCATGCAATATTTTTTCCTTTATAATTTTTGCATCTAAATAAATTATTTGCAATTTTTAATTGTGTTCATAATGCTTGAGATGTGTAAACTTTTCTGAAGAATGTACGTTTAATGATACAGTTTAAAGCTTGATTTAACTATCAAAAAATGTTTTTATGTTGAAGTTTTCAAAGCTACATAGTTATCTCTCGTATAAAATCAAATCATTCTTTAAGTATTATAAAATTATTTGAATTTTCATTTACAAGTATGTTAATATCACATTATTACTGCCTCATTAATTATTATTAAAATTTTATTGACTAATCATAAGAATTATTCTCTAATATTTATTTAGATTCAATCAAAAGTGATGCAAAGTTATGTATGCAGTATTTACGGCTAAGTTAACTTCTAGTTGGGACTCTAATCCAGTAAGAAGGTTCTAACTGTAAGAATGAATTGCGTGTTATATTAAATTATCAAAAAAGTTACCTCTTCTTGCTTATAAAATTTTGGTCCTTGGTTTAACCCTTAGGGTCCTATAGGCTCATGAGAGATTATCGTATCGGGATCCACTTTTAAATTAAATTCAAAAATCCATGAATTTAATCCATGACTGAAACTCACGAAAAAATTACTCGTTACAGTATTAAAAAGATCCCAGAAATCATCTCTCTCAACTACCAACTGTTTAAGATTTAGAAACTTTGGAATTAAATTATGCTATCATAAGCGACAACTGGAAAATCTCATTAATGTATATTAGAATTTTGGCGTAGGAAATTATTTCGAAGCAGTAAAAAAACAAAGCAAAACGAATAAAAACAGTGTTCGATATTTTAAATTAAAGTCAATAATTATTATAAGAAATGTAAATCAAAATGTATCAGAAAATTAGCTCACATACATTTCCAATAATTTTGATTTGAATTATTCGCTTTCTGTTACTGATTTAAAGATTCTGAAAATATAAAATGTTTTTTAGAAAATATTAAAGTCTATTAGAAATGCTGTTGTGTGTTATATATTCAGTTTCTTGTATTTTTATTTATTTCTTGTATTTTCATTTAACAGAGTGAAATTAAGCTTGTATTTTCCTTTTGAAGGAAAAAATATGCAAAGAAACCCCTTCTTCAATTAAACTATAGAAACCATAATTAATCAATAAACAAGCGACTGATTTTCTTCATCATAATTTATTTTGACTTCTGCACATGTGTATACATTTACACATATGTATATAATGCTGAATTTAATGATGTGAGAAACTTCAGTTGCAATTACATTTTTTTATATGTATAAATCACAATTCTTGATTAAAATATCAGATTTTGAAAATAAGAAATTTTTTAGAATGGTGGTAAGTCTACCAAGGCCAATTTTTTTAAGTAATTTATTGATTTCTTCAAAAAAATTATATACTATTATTATAATATAAATTATAATTATTAGAAAATTAAAATTTTTATTTTAAAATAAAAAAGGAGTACTTCTTGTATTAAAATGAATCAACTTCTAACTAAGTTATTATTTATAATATTGAAATTAAAAAAAATTTAAAATACATTTCATGTGCAATTAAAATAGGATTAATTTGTTTACTGTTTTTCTAAAGTATTTAAAAGGATAATCAAATACAGTTGAAAACTTTACAATTTTTATTACTTACATCAAAATTCATTATTATCTCATAAAAAACAATTAGCACTATGTAAGTAGTGTAAACTATAATACATATTCACTATAAAATAGCTCCGTAAAAAATTATATTTTGCATTTAATGTGAATCATTTAAACTTCTATTGATTAAATATATTTCCATTATCTTTATTTTTACACTATGCTTATAATATATTTTTCAATTTATGTGCAACTATTTTTACTAAATATTGTTCTTTTTAAATGTTTATAATTAGTTCTAATTTCATTAATACAGAACTTAATAAATATATTGGTAAAATAATTTTTTTTTGTTTATTTTATGTAATAATTATTCTCGATAGTGTGTGTACAATTTTACGAAAAATTCATTATAATTTTTAATCCATAAATATTTACAAAGAAATTTTCCCTCAAAGAATATTTGCTTCAAAAGTTGAATCCACTCGTATAAAAATATAGAAATTAAAAGAATTTGAGCACAGCATATTGAATTTGACAAAAAAAAGACATTGACAAGTCCCCGATATGTCCAAAGCCATTGTAACCAAACACCTGATAAAGGTGCGAACTTCCGCTGACTGATCAGACGAAAAGTAATTCTATCAACGATCTGACTTGCACCGACTGATGGAGACGACACAAATAAAAAATAATATCAGTAAAACAAGGCACACACGCCGCCAGGAAAAAATAGAATTAAGAAATCTTTCGGTAGCGAAGAAAAGCAACGTTACTTTTCGGAATTTGATCCGTATTATCTGAGAGCGATACAACTTTATATACGTATATATACTTTTGATTTTCGAAAAATGGCGAGACTCCAGAGCGACAATAGAGAACTCGATAATTATGTCAAGGATGAAGTGAAGTGAAGAAGTGGGACATATGCACAGATAAGAAAAGATGGTTCGATTGGAGCGCTATATGATGTTAAAAAAGTGCACCTGTTCAGGTTTTAACTTTTTTACTCATTGCACTTTGATTGACAGTTAATGTGGAAAAGGGGAAAAATGCGGGCTTTGTCGATAGCAAGCAAAACTGGTTTTTTACAATCGAGTATAAGCTAATATTCATCCTAAAAAATCGATAGCATCACTCTTTCAAATAAATGTGGAAAGAAATTTCAACTACTTAAAAATTGTTTTAAAAAAACTGCTACTGCTGTTCTTGATGAGTAAATCACTGATGTGTATTCAATTCAATGGAAATCACTTAGTCTTATATTAAGCTTGAAAAACTACCCAAAGCATAGAAATCACTTATCGGTTTTTATTGAAAATACTCTAATATACTCTCATCTTTTGGCATTGTTTTTTGTGTATTGAATCACAAAAAATAATGCCAAAAGATGTGAGCTTGTGTATTGAATTTTCAGCTATGTTTATAAAACATGCTAGAATTATATTCAAATATATTGATAAAATATTTACAAATATTTAGACGGTTTTAATATTGTCTGAATATAGCTTATCAGTTATTCATACAAACAGGAAATATTACATCTGCATTAACAGTTAAATTGGAATATACATAAAATATTGAGAAATTAAAGATAATATATATATTTTGCTGAGTTTTTCTAGTTCCTTTTCAAATAATATACTCTTTTATTAAGAATAATATAAATTAATTCTGGATTTAATTAATGGAAAAACTAACAGCATACCAACGTATTTATTGATTTTTTACTATAAGAAATTATTGGATAATTTAACTTCATGAAGGAAGAATACGAAATAAATTTGAATTTATCAATCATGAACTATATAATCAATAACTATATAATATCATCAATCATATAAGTTTTGAAATTAAGCATATTGACAAAAAAAAACAATTATACACTTAAAGGAACATTCAGTCAAAAATAATAGATAAAAGAATGTATTTTTATCGCTTATCTTAAGTCGTATTCTTTGACGAAATTCTTTTCAGAAGATAAGAAAAAGTAAATAAACGTTAATAAAATAAGAAAAAGTATGCTATAGAATGTTTGAAGCACTGAGTAAATTTCCTCGGTAAATATTACTGTCGACTTTTTGCAATATAACTAATAAAGTGTAGTGATAGTAAAAAAAACACTCATAAATGCTTTATTTATAAGAAATTAAGTTAGCGTGTTTTATAAGTATAATAATAATAATTAATCAGGCAAAATAGTTAACTAAATTAATAATGCAAAATATTAAAAATTATATATAATAGTTACATAATATGACTGCTTTACTTACTTTGATAGTTTGATTTCCACTAATATATGTATAATATTTATATTTATATGTCTGTAAATAAGTATCTTAAGAATAATGTATATCTCATTATATATATATGACATTATTTGCGTGTAACAATGTGTCAGTTAAATGTTCATAATGCTATTTAGGCATCGCATTCGAAATTGTAAGAAATTTTTAAACAATTTATTACTAAAGAAACTTTTTGAATAATTAAATGAAATTATTATTTACTTTATTCCACAAAATAGTTCGATTAATTTGTAAAACTGCTAATTTTTTAATGATTAAAATTTTATTGGAAATGCTGTTTAAATCATTCTCTTTGATTTAAACAGCATTTCCAATAAAATTTTTCAATCTGTCAAAATTAAAAACAATGTATTTTTTTTGGCATGCATTTTAATAGAACAACAAATAATTTGTATCGACCTTTTTTCATTTTATTCATATGTCCGTACTTAAAAGAAATCTAATATTAATGTTTCTAACAACTTGCTATCCAGCAAGTATAATGGTTAAATTTAATATTTTGAACTTGATAAAAAAAAGATATGTTTCTGTGAAAAAATCATCGAAATTAATATGAAACTTTTAATACATGCTTGAAATTTTATTATGTATTTTGAAAAATTTATATGAGCTGGAATATATATTGACATTACGTGTGTTTATATATAAATACCCGTTTGTATAACTTAAGTATATACTCAATTATATGAAGAAAAATTTCCTTAATATTTTTTTCGCTCTTATTTTTATATCCATTCACACAAGCTAAAAACTCTCAGTTATCTAACTGGATTCAAATCCTCGAAATGATTAAATCCGATCCATTTAATATAATAACGATAATAACATCCAGAAAAAAAACTCGAATATTTTATTTTGAAATTTCAGCATTTTTTACAACCTAAAATCAATAGTGGTTAAAATTAATTTGATATAATTTAATATTCATATTAGTTTATTTAACATTTAGAATTTAAATTCACACACACACACATCAATTATTTCTTATTCTTCTACTTACTGTATCTAATTTTAACATGTATCATGATTAAGTTTTTAAGTATATTGTAAAGAATTACATTTGTATATATTGGTTATTCTTTATTTGAAAAATATAGTTTAAACGTAAGCATTTAAAGTTTAATATACTATAAAAGAAAAATAATTTAAATATTAAAAATATACCATTACAATATATATATTTACAATTAAAACAACTTTTTATATTCTCTTTTCCCTTATAACTTCATTTCTTCAACAGATTATTGTTTTTCTCTAAATTAAGCACCAAGCTTAGTATTCAATTAGAGATTCATGAACTCTTCGTTTATTCATCATCACTGTATGTTTTGCATTAAAAAAAATTCTTTTTAAATTTTGAAAAAATTATTTTTGTAATCTCAATATTCAAAAACTTTTTTTTGTCAAATGAGATAATTTCTGACTGTTGAATTACAGTCTATTAGAATTAGATGTATTCAAAGATTTTTTCATACCGATTACTAATTCTCAAGATTCAGCAAATATTTACATATTTACACAAATGAATTCTTTACATTATTATATAATTTTACATTATATATATATTAAATAAAGTCTTTTTTAATACTAAAACTATGAAAAATCTGTTATTAAAATTATATTTATTTTATTTTATACATTCCTGTATTTTCTGGGGTATTTACGTGTTTGCGCCACCTCAGCTGCTTAAGCCGATTGAATTTCAAAGAAATTTCCTTTTAGTTAAAAAATTTCTTTTTATGATTATAAGTAAATTTTTCATAATTAGTAAAAGAAATTTTATAACTATACATTAATCGCTACTTTTACTGAAGTTTTAGAGCGAAATTAGCAGCGGTGGTGCTAATACGTTAGTACCTTTTTCTGTTGTTAAAAATTTATTTTCAACTACCTCAAACAGTTCACATCAACAGGAATTCTAATAACTAGGATTAAAAACTTAATATATTTAGGTTCATATTTTTATATTTATTCAAGTTAAAGACTGTCAGTTAGTAGTTATCGAACTGGATCCAAAACCACGAGAAATGATTACATCCGATCCATTCAATTAAGTTTTCTTTAATAAATTTTAACATCATAACAATAACATAAGTAATGAAAAAAAGCAATAAAAGTAATTTTATTTTGAATTAACAATTTTTGTTCAACGTAAATTCAATAGCGATTAAATTATGTTGATGTGATTTAATATCCATATTATTTTTAATTTATATTTAATATTTTGAATTTTAATTCATCAATTATTCTTCTACTTATTGCATATAACTTTAACATGTATTATGATTAAGTTTTTATGGGTCTATATAAGCAATTATGATATATGTCAACGTATACGAATAAATTCTGTTCTTTGATACATTTACTGATTAAAATGATATTGAAATAATAATAATAATCTGTTGCGTTGAAAATTCAGTAAATTTATTTCAAATTAAAGATGCACTTCTTTCCTAACCTATGTACAAAATTAAACAAGTTATAGGGGACTATTCATTTTAAATAAACGTTCTGGGATACATGTAATAAAGAAAGAATATTTGGTGAACAAATGCGTTTTGATAACGATCATTTTAATTTGCAATCCTTTTCTGAAAATATAAAGTTCAAATATTTTTATTCTTTGACTTATCATATTCTATTTTTTATTTCAAGTTTATTCACCTCTGTTGTGTTAATATGCATAGAAAATGGTAGCAGGTAAAGTAATTTTTTATTATGAATTTTTTATTACAAGTCATTACTTAAAATTTTAAGTTATTTAAGTTTGCATTTCCGACAAATATTGGAGGTTATCCTTTAATATCACTTTAGGAATGTTTCTTTATACTATCAGTGTTTAGAGAGTGAAATATAAATACGATGTGAATTCATCTATTTTTGCAAGATTATCGTTGATTCAAATTGGGAGAGAGAAAATTCTATCGGATTTGTTTTTAGTAAAGGAATGAATCTCTCTCTCTCTCTCTCTCTCTCATATATATATATATATATATATAATTTAATTTGATGGTTGGTGAGAATAAATATTTTTCTTCATCAAAACTGGGTGTTCACCTTTGCAATTCATGAATACCATTAACTAACTATTTATTAAAATCTCCCTGGATGAGAAAATGCTGCGATTGATAAAATATTACAAATTTCCAGAAGTTAGGCTATTTATTTTTGCTTATGTAGATAAAAAAAAGGAATTTTGAAACATCATTCTTGCTAATATTTAAAAAATCACATTAAAGTTTTCTGAAAAAATTTTATAAGAAATTTATTTTCTTCATGTATTAAAGAATCAAAATATTTCTTTAAATTATGTTATAATTGGAATTTGAATAAAAATATTTATGTATCTTTTGTAATCAGGCAACATGCTATGATGTTATTGAAACTGTATAGTTTATGCAATGCGAAATTAATATTTTAGCTGTAATAACTCTTTATTTTGAAGTATATCGTTAAGGCATTGATTCCCTTGGTTTTTATGTTTTAGGGACAATTTTTAGAGGAAAATTTATGAATAAAAGTCAAGATTTTAGACTATTAGAAAATGCATTATTTATCAATTTATATGTAATTTTCGTAGTTTATTAGTACCCAGAAGAAAAGAGAACAAATTAGAAGCTGTAAAACGTTATGTAGTTTTAATAAATCAAGATTTAACCTGTAAAAGTTATTTTACAGCAAGACATTGTTTTCTGCTAAGAAGCTATCTCAAGGAAGACTTTTTGCTTATAGGTTTTTTTTGATAGTTGTCTGATATCATAATAAAATTTTTTTGATAATTAATTTTCGGTAGAAATTAAAAACAATATTCAGCTGTTAAGATATTTTAGTAATTTATAATTCTGTTTTAGATAAAACTGGAAATACTAACTACTTTATTTTAATAATAAATTATTAAACTGTAGAAAATGATAAGTAACACTTAATCATGAGGTTTGATTTGTTTACTGCTCTACGGTCATATTAGTTTGGGGAAAAAGTAATCCATTATTTTTTTGGTAGACGTCTGTAGTGATCGATATCTCGTGAGGTATCTATCAAACAATTTCAGATTTATGCTCGTTGGAAAGGTGACATTTGACACTAAAATATCCTCTTGCGGTTTTTTGTTTGATTCATTCAGTTACGAGTACAAGGTTTTAAAAATGGAAGACAACAAACAGAAAATTCGATACATTTCCGTTTTTCTCTTGTAACGGCGAAAAAGATAGCCGGGTGGCTAAAATTGTGAAAGGTATTTATTGTCCTATATAAGACTGTAACAACCAGTTACGTACAATTTTTGTTTTGTCGATTCCGTTCGGGTATTTTTTGGATGTTAGAAATGCACCTCGCATGTGGATATAGCATCGTCGAAAATGTCTATAAAATATCAAAAATGATCGAAGTTAACCGCATGTCAGCAGTCGTAACGCGCAAGACCTAAAAATTGACATGAAAGCTGTTTTAAACCTTTTTACAAAGCGAATCCAAAAGAAGTTACATAAAGTTCACATAAAAATAATGGATTTCTTTTTCCCCAACTTAATATTTTGCACACGAGGACTAGTTCGACCTGAACTTAATACTTTCGAAGTAATACGAACAGCTACCTTTGAGTGGGGACTCAAACTATGAAATAGATTAACTGAAAGTCACAGTGTTAATCCCATACATCTCAGTTTACTAAATCCTAAGAAAACGATTAATGAAGATTTCATTACGTAACAGTCACTTAAAACAGTTATCCTCAGTAGAATAAAAGAGAAAAGATGGATAATATTTCACTTTTATTAAGCTGAAAAACTTCTTCATAATATTAGCAAATATTTTCTTAAAAATATATTGACATTTCCAACTATTAAAGGAAAATGGGATACTGATGATTAAATTTTTCGATACATCAATCCAATATGGACAAGAATATTCTATTGATCTCTGACTAATGATGATATTAGGTTGGGGAAAATAAATCCATTATTTTTAAGTGAACGTTATGTAACTTCTTTTGGATTCACTTTGTAAAAAGGTTTAAAACAGCTTTCATGTAGATTTTTAGGTCTTGCTCGTTACGACTGCTGATATGCGGTTAACTTCGATCATTTTTGATATTTTATAGACATTTTCGACGATGCTGTATCCACATGCGAGGTGCATCTCTAACATCAAAAATACCCGAATGGAATCGACGAAACAAAAATTGTACGTAACTGGTTGTTACAGTCTTATATAGGACGATAAACACCTTTCACAATTTTAGCCACCCGGCTATCTTTTTCGCCGTTACAAGAGAAAAACGAAAATGTATCGAATTTTCTGTTTGTTGTCTTCCATTTTTAAAACTTTGTACTCGTTACTGAATTAATCAAACAAAAAACCGCAAGAGGATAATTTAGTGTCAAATGTCAATTCTTCAAAATCTTTCCAACGAACATAAATCTGAAATTGTTTGATAGATACCTCACGAGATATCAATCACTACAGACGTCTACCGAAAAAATAATGGATTACTTTTTCTCCAACCTAATATAATGCATAACATATAACTTCCAAAAATCTCCCACATTTAATTCAAATATCTTTTTTTTCTCCCCTCTATTGCCCTTCCACAAAGAATATTTTCCTTTCCGTCACTTAAAGGGTGGAATTTATGGTATCTTATCTAGTCAACTTATCTCACCTGGAGGATAAACCATCGCAGCCCTAAAAGTAGCTAGATCTTTATAGTTTAGAAATAAGGGCCAATTAAAAATATATTCATTTTGTCAATTTTGTTTGTCTAATAATGGGAATTTTTTAAATTCAACATGATATGTATGAAAAAGTTAAATTGGATACAATTTATTGGATCGGAGTATCATATAGAATTCACATTCATTAGTTTTTAAAAAATATTTTATTCTACAATTTTTGCTTTTAACGAATAGAATTTTACAAAAGCACATTACTATCTAATAATTGCTATGCATGAAATTGCCATTTTCTTACTTTCTAATGTTTAATAAGCTTAAATAAATATTTAGAGAAAAATCGTTTCTTAAAATAATGGCATCACTATTTATATACTATGTAATATGAACCAATCGTAATATTTCCCTAATCTTATTAATACTATGGGGAAAAATACAAAAAAGTACATGTGACATGTTTTTCAAAATAGCGCTCAAAAGTAGAGAATTAATCTAAACCGAGTTATTCAATAAAATATAACATAAATTTCTGATTAAAAAAAATCATAACATTGGAATATACTCAATAAATTTTCGAAAACAATTCAAAAGGAAAAAAGAAAAGTTTGAAAAGTTATTCCTGTTTAAAAAACACATTTCAAAGATAAAAAGAACAATTTAATACAAAATTTAAAAGAATACAAGCATAATTTAAGCAAAGTGTCATATCATAAAAATTCGGAATGACGAATGGAAATGCATGGAGTCAAACATGCATTTCCTTTTCTTGACATCAATATATATGAATCACATTTTTTATCTTCACATACAGTAAACAGCATTCGAACTGTAAGCAATTTGTGCGGATGATTTGCAGTTTAAAATAAATCATTCAGTCAAAAAAATATTTTCAGGCCTTTGTTATTTTATATTTAACATAGTTAAATAGAAAATTGAAAAAGAAAAATTTGCAGAATGTCTTGATTTTTCATAGACTTTTAAGATTTGTTAAATATTATAACTTTTTTCCATATTTCTGTAAATTCAAGAGTCAATTGTACAATAGTATCTTTAAAATTTCTTTTTTTTATCGATTCTATTATTTTTCTTTTGAAGACTAGTTAAAAGAAACGTGTAACATCTTTTTATGTTTTTATTTTCAATAAATCGCCTATTTTAAATGAAATTCTAATTTTTTTGTGAAGAAGTGTCTGCTTATACTAATAATTCAAAGTTTAACTAATGAGCCGGCATATTTTAATAACTATCATGGGCAAAATTTCATCGAATAAAATTAATGAATATCAGAGATTATCAGCAAAAATATGGAAATGATGGTAAAATTATTCAGATAAAAGACATTTACTCAAAAAATGAGTTAATGTTTGAAACCAAGAATTTATTTAAATAGCAAAACATAACAAATTTTAATACTACATTTTTAATACTGTTTTCGATAATTATAAATAAGCTGCAATATTCATAAAATAATCAAATTCAGAACAGATTTCAGAATTTTTTTCTTTCTTGTATTAAATTTCATAATTTTTCATATTCATATAGATCACGATTTACATCCTAAGTACATATTATTTTTTATATTTATGAAGTTTATTTTTTCACGAAATTATGAATAATCTTCTATTTTTCTTAATTAATAATTAAGTATAACATCGTGTATTATGTATGTACTTATGTATAACATCCATCAGTTTTAATATGGTATAAATAGAACATTTCTATATAATAATCTACAATTATTAAATTTAAAATATCCCTAAAATATACTTTAAAATAAATGAAGTTTAAGGGTTGACTATATTAATAGCAGCATAATAAAACTACGAATGCGTGCATGTATTAAAATTAGAAAAGCATATATTTCTCGTTAATTTCTATAAAAATTGTACATACAAATTAACAATGTCTATAATATGTTGAGTAAATATAAAATGTAAAGAATATATCACTAATAATGAAAGTATTTTAACAAATACATTACAAGAATTAAATATTAGAAAATTGAATTAAATTTCATGTCATTTTATTCAAGCCGTTCATTGGATCTGCTGTAACATTTATTAAATATGATTCCTTCAATATATAACTACCTTTTGGAAATCGAATTCTTAATCCTATATGAACTTTCTTAATTATATTGAAATCACGACTGTCAATGATACTTCTAAAATAAGTTATAAAAATATAACACATTCAGAAATAAGCTAATATTTTCAGTTTTCTTTAAATGTTGAAAAAGAATATTTTTAATAAATTATTTAAAAAAAAAGTTATTGAAATCTTTTAAGTAAATGTAACTTAACAGACATAAATCATAAGACATTTAAAAGTGTAAATGCCCAAACTCATCTAAAATAGAATTACAAAAATTGTGTAAAAAGGAATAAAAACTTACGTAAGCAAATCCCCGCCTTGAGCCCTGAGGACTTTTACACCAGCACAAAGCAAGCATTCTTTTTCCCATGAATGGATTACCAAATGTAAAGCAAAATTTCACATGTTAGAAAAGTTGCCAGATTTTATTTTCACTCTCGAATACTTTGCAAATCATCACCTTAATCAATCACTGATGAAAAATAGAACTCACAGGAATTATCCGTTTCTGGTGGTAAAGTGTTGACGATATATTTATCATAATACTAAGCGTTAAAAGTCGTCTGATTTCGTACTGTAAATCTTGTATACTATTCTCCTTGGTACAATAAATAAAACAACAAATTGATAAATATTTCTTAGAAGCCCAATTTATTTTCACACCTTTTCTGAGAATAAAAAAAGAAAATACGAAGATCAAAAACGAACTCTTCGTACTCTTTGATCTCCAATGGAGATTTTATTCCTCTTTATTATTTTTCTTTCTTAGCGCTTCTTTTAACAACCGCCTTCTTTTTCCTTTTTCTCTTTCTGAACGTCGCCCAGTCAGCGAATACCGCGTGCACCATAGAAATGAGTAGTAAAAGTGGTGGAGGTTTTCATTCAGGTGCTGGTGTTTTTTACCCTCCTCTACCTCCTCCTTTCGTAAATCAACGAAGAGGTTTGTTTGGGGTTACCGGAAGCGAGATCACCTCATTTGGCTAGGCATCGCCTTGAAACCTGCATGATTATTATGCATGAGTAATGTGGTTGCTGTCAAAGGAACCAACTTCACACTTATTCAAATTGTTTATGGTCTACTATTTTGAATTTACGACTGCAAACGCTTACTAAGCTAGAAAAACACTAGAACTTCATCTTCTGTACTAAACAAATGGAGAATTTCTTTAAATATCCTCATGTTTGCTTAGTATTTTCAACTCTGAAATGTGAATATTTTAACTTAAAATTATGGCTAGGATAAAATAATTTTGTACAATTTTTATAAATTTAGGAAATTGAGTTAGTTTTCTGTTTTTGGAGATGTTACTCATATATAATTTCTTTGTGAATTTAGCTTTAAATGGTATGTTTTCTATATTATTTAAAAATTGATTTTTAGAAATTGATTTTTTTTCAGTTCATAAACCGGTTAATATAAAAAATGGTTAAACAAGTTAAGTTTTACTCGTACTTACTAGATTTTTAACCCCCAGAATTCTAAACAACTATTTTTTTAATTCAATTTTCTTCGTCAAAGTGCTTGATCAATGCATTAATAATGTAGATGTATGAGTTCATTTTCTTATTCTCATGAATAGTTGTTAAATGATCTTGTTTCCAGATGAACAAGTCATGAAGTTTTACATTTAATAATAAGTCGAGACTATTTATTCTTTAGCTAAATGCATTACTTTTTGGAATAAAAAGTTGAAGTTAAAATGAAATTTAAGTTACGTGTTTTCAGAACTCGTAAACTACAATATCGAATTCTTAGGAGTCAATTATTTATTGTTTCTTAAAACTTGATCATACTTTAAACTGTTTGGTACAGTTTCCAAATCTATACATTTTTTATTTAATAAAATTTAATTAGAGGTTACTTATATATAAATAAACAATTCGACAGACGCAAATAAAGCTTCGTTCTGATTGTTTTCCCGTATTTTTGTATATTTAACAACACTTTCAATTCTAAAGATAAAATATTTATGAAAAAAGAGAGCTTATATTATTATTTTATAAATTATTGTCTCTTTAAATATAGGGACAATAATAATATAAGCTCTCCTTTTTCATAAATATT
This sequence comes from Latrodectus geometricus, assembly GCA_026290005.1. Taxonomy (NCBI): domain Eukaryota; kingdom Metazoa; phylum Arthropoda; class Arachnida; order Araneae; family Theridiidae; genus Latrodectus; species Latrodectus geometricus. The sequence goes on along the minus strand of JAPDSC010125390.1, from coordinate 31,425 downwards.
TCATATATATTTTATATTAATCTTATATACATCTAATGCAATATAAGATATAATACATAAATTATATCTTATATTGCATTAGATGTTTTATAACATAATTATATATTATAAAACATCTATTGCATTATAACATATAATTATGAAATTTCTATTGCAAGAGATATAAGTAGTTTCTTATAATTTATTGATCAGATTATTCAGGCTAACATAAATTTTATTAATTATTTTCCTCTTGTACATTTAATTTTTAAACTCCTTTCATCATAATGAATTCACACCAAGTTCGAAACTATACCAGTTTATGTGTTATTTTCTTAAGAGAAAAAAATTGCAAAGTAAGTATTTTTTGATATTAGCTTAATAATAAGAATGGTCGTTGAGTGAGTATTTTAGTAATTAACGTGTAAATTACCTTTCGGGAGAGTTTTCCATTGATAATAGGCTATATTTACGTGTCGCTAGAGAGGAAACTTGGAAAACTCCCAAGCACCCATCCCGAAAGACAGGCATGTGTGTCGGAGCACAATATCCAACTCAGGTTCTTCTGCTCCGAAGAATGCTGTCCTACCTCTAGGCTAAGACAAACCTATACGGAATTATTTAAAAGAAAGATTCGAAGACCATTAAAAACTATGAAAGATGATGTATCTTTGCAGTTAAAGTCCTCCTGAACTTGTAACATTTCTTGCTCTTTGACAGTAAAATACAGCGAATTCTCCATGTGTATTTTTTTTTGTTTATTACTTAAGCATAGTAAAAGTACAGCAATGTTCAATCCCTAATAAAATAGAATTAAAATATTTCAATACAAAAGACTATTTAGATTATTTTTCTAAAGAAATTACGTTTTACAATCTATGCTCAAGAATGCTGATCTAAAATGAATACATAAAATTCTATTGCAAAATCTCAATGTGAAAAAGATATCACTTTCCATTTTATACTCATTTTATTCTATATGATATTTTGAGTGATAATCTTAGTTTAAAATAATCGGGTAATCTTACAGTGAAGGCTGTTGTGGTAACAGTAGTAACAGTATATAATCGTATGATTTACATCATATTACTGTTAACAGAAAGAGCATAAAAAATACTTGTCTGAGTTACAAATCAGAAATATTTGAGATATTTTGCATGTTTCAAAATACATTATTTTTTTGTAAAAAGCACTGTGTTACTTGTGAATATTTTATAAAAACATTTTATCACATTGAATACTTTATAGTAAACTATATGCGCAGAAGGATGTAAATAAATTATATGGAATTAATGAAACCATAGTATTCCTCCTCTTCGGCTTAAAATTACCACACAGACGATATAATTTAACGGAATTCTTTCATAAAACATATGATAAACTGTAAACCCAGAAAATTACTTAAACAAAACCTCGAATATCATTTCATTTATAAGAAGTTGAGTAAATAATAGTCCACAAATCCAAAGCTTAGTTGATTTGTCAGCTGATTGGTTGGTTCACTACACTTCGGTTTAACAACTTGTGAATTCGATTCCTACGTAGGATGCAGATGTTTATAATGGTTCGGAATCCATTTATCCAAACTATCGATCTCGATCTAATATATCCTCGCATATGAGAAGTTACCCGTAAGGAGTCAACAAAACCAAACCTCCCACTAGCTTCAAATAAAAACCAGTCTATAAAAATCTTTTACATTTATAAAATTGTTAACGTTGATTATTTTATATTTCCATTTTATTACCACGAAAGTCTATTTTTTAATCTAGGATTGATTAAGAACAAAAAATAAAACATCTTATTGGTTTCTTGAAGTTGAAGTTAAGCTGGATTGCCTGGACAATAGAATATGGATACTTCTGTACCACTATTTCTTTCAGAAATTTTAAAATGTTCCTTTACACTTTTCGTTCATACTTTCACTCACAAAGTGAATTCCTATCAATAAGATTTTACTAATTATAAGATTTGACAAGGTATTATCAATCATCCTTAAGTAACAGTGATATTCATTTTTTAGATTAAAATTATTTAGATATGATTCAAACAAATGGGTTTAAATCATCAATTTACAATTGTTATCGAAAATTTGAAATCATTTTATTTTTAGATGGAATAAATTTAATTTCACTTATGAAGAATTTGATACTAAAAAGAAAAATATTTTTCATTTAGTAAATCTTCAGACACATGTTACAAATATTAGTTATTAAATATATATATATATATATATATATATATATATATATATATATATATATTCATTCTTTTTTCATTTTCAATGTGTGAATAACAAAATTTTAAAAAATTATTAAAATACATCTTCAAAATGTATAAAAAATTTTAATTCATATTTTCAGTTTGAAATAGATATTGTGTAGCAGACAGCCTGCTATCCGAAGAGTGACATTTGAACATCTGTTTTTTTCTTTTGGGAAGAATTTTCAGATAGTTGAACTTTTCACTCCGGAAAGTACTAAATGATGATGAGACTTTGGAAATCAATTTTTTTTTCTATTTTAAAGTAATCATAAAATTAATTGAAGTAAAAATAATTTGCGTTAAAACAATCAGATGCTTTTCCAAAGAGAAGATTATTGAGAATTAAAAACAGCGATCGTTAACTCACGTTGTATAAAAGCAACAAAAAATAATGAGTTTTTCATTCATTGATTTAATTCAAGATCAACATAATTGTAATGCTTCAAATTAAATTCCATTAAAATAAAATAATTGAGCTTTACATTAATAAAAACGAATCACAATTTTTCAATTGTGATTCGTTTTCTACTTCCGATCCTGTTTTTAAAGCGTATTGGTTAATATTCTCACATGATTTGATGACATCATATGCAAGTACCTGAATAAAAACTACAGAGATTTGCAAGTCTGCATAGTTTGTAATTTGATATATGAGTTTTTTTGGCAAGCATCAGCAAAGAGAACACATGTCTAGAATAATTTCAATTGGTTATTAAGGTTTCTATTGTGTATGTACTGATTGTAAAAAGTTTCTTTTTTGTTTTCAGAGTCTGTAGACATATTAAATGCTTTCTTTTTATAATTTTTTAGTCTGGTATTTTTGTTGACAGTATTTTAAGCGAAACATTTTCTGTACACGTCAAAAATATGTGATACTCATTGACATTTGTAACTATTTGAATAATGTTCCTTTCACTAATTCGATATAAGTTTGCGATTTCGATATAATATCAGGCCTGCACCATGATTTATATTGTTAATAATTCATGCAGTTTCGTGTTCATGCTGAAGACGATTTAGTTATTTTGATTTTAAAATTTTATTTGGTTTTATCATTAGAAAGTTTTAGTTAAATTGATTCAGATTTCTTTCAACTTTCATTTAACTGTGTTTTTAATCACTGTTTTCAAGTATTTCAGTTGCTTCCTTTTAACTTAGTTTCCAAATCATTTAAGTAGCTATCTTACTCACATTTGAAGACGATTTTTTTTTATCTAATTTAGTTTTTTTAAATGTATTATTTAATTTTTGTCCTATATACTTTGATATTATTTAATTAAACCTAATTTTTTTTTATCTGTTTTTATTATAAGGATCGATGGGCTAATATACAATATACTCTTTCGAATGATATTAACATATTTATTGTTCAGGTGAATTTATTGTAAAACTGCAATATCATTATTTTGTTCAGTATATATGCGCTTATTCAATTAATTTAATTTTCAAATTAATTTAGTCCTTAAATTGGTTTAACTTTTCCTTTCGGATTGGATATTATAATTATAAATAACAGCATATTACATTGATTTTTAATAAATTTAATTTCCTGGTAGTTGATAATTTATTCGATTAGATGTTTGTTCATTCTGAAACTAATTGGTATTTATTATGTACGATTATATTAGCTAGGCAACTTGTCTTTTTTTTTTCCTACGAAATTCAACCTAATGGATTATATGATGTTTACCCCATGTAGAATTTAGACTCACGTTCAATATTTTTTTCCTTTGTCTCATTTGGTGCATATTTCAATTCTTTGATTTGAACCATTTTCATTTTCAAGAGTATACTATATATGTTTAAAAACATGACGATTTGCATGTGACTCTTAGTTAACAAAGCACACACCCGTATCTTTCCCATAAGTATTATCAATTTTAGGTACTTTTCCATATTGCTACAAATCTCATCGAATTGATAAATTCGGCTACAACAGACGAAATAAGATTATAAAATTAGTAATGTTTGCCAGCAATAACATATTTTATTTTAGAAGGATAAACATTTTGACAATTTCTAAAATTTTTGCTTAAGGTAAAACGGTGAAATAAGTTCGGATTTGGCAGTATCATTTGACGACCTACAGATTATGTCGATAAAATGGAATAAAATCCAATTTTGTTACATACATTGGTTTAAAATACGCTTTGCTGGAGTAAATTAAGTTTCGCAGTATTCTGTATTCATCATATAGATTAATATATATTCAATCGTGGAAAACTTTAATAATAAATGGAAAAATACATTGAAAATGTTGAAGAATATTCTCTGGTAAAGGTTTTTTTACGTACAGTTTTATAAATTTTGAAAAGGAAGAGCGATTAATAATATAGAACAAAGAATATAAAATTTTATTGTGAAAATATTGAAAATATAGCAAATTTTTATTTAAATATCCCATTGTGGAAAAAAGGTTTCGGTGAAGTTAATTAAAAAGTGTAAAATTAGATGTGCACAATGTCACGCCAAACTTGTTCCATTCCGTTCAACATCAGAATCAGAATAATAATGAAAATCAGAGCAATTAATTTAAATTAATTATTCAATGAAATATCTTGTGACAACACAAAAAGTGTAGGATTGGATTTTATTGGGACCAATCTCAGAGGCAAAAGTAATAAACCCCAAAAGAAAGTACCTGAGTTATAAGCAAGAGAGATAATACCGAGAAGTTTCTAGTAAAACTTATAATTTTTAAATATTTAATTATTAAAATGCTAAACTAGCTTTAAAAATAATATATTATCGGGTTAATGGTTAAATGAAAGAAATTGATTATTTTTGAACTACTCATGTTTTGGATTTATCTTACATTTTTTTCTGTCATTGCCAAGTGCTTAGCCGAAATAGAATTTTACCACTTTATTTTTAAAAAGCCGCTGTGCTCTCGCTGGTTACGACGTCGTTTTCCTTTTTCGAAAGGTAGTAAGTTAGGATCCCGACTTAACCACAAAGATCCGTCTTGTTCACTAAAGGCATCAGGGACATGTTAAATTGTTTGTAGTCGCAGTGCCTTTCAAGTGAAATTATATCTCTTTGGTCCTCTGGGTTTCGTAGGTCAAGTCCTGGGAGTCTTCTGCTTGATACCTGCTTATAAATTGTGAAAATTTCCCACCGGCTGCTTCCATTAACTCTGGGCTAGGTCTTGCACCCAGGGATATATGCTGGGGCAACAACAATAGTTTATTTTACGAATATGATGAGTGAGAGATTTAGTTCTAAAATCTTAAATAACAAACATAAATGGCGTAAGCATAATACTTTCATGTGTATTCTCTTGCTTTTTATGTGTATTTGAGAATACACATGAAAAACAACTTGAAGTCATTTTTCTTATTTTTTGCAAAACTAACAAGTAGTATTATATGGAAAAGTATACTTTTGGAGTTCTATGCTAGAATGCTTTAAGCTCACATTGAAAAAAGAACAAAACATAAAAGGAAAGAACCTCAATTGTTGCCATTCGAAGCTCTCTAAACTTCATTGAAATATAGTTAATAATTATGTGGATATTCAACTAGTTACGGTAAGTGTCAACAATAATTAGGTAGACACTTACAGTTTAAAAAAGAAGATAAAAGTCTTCCCTTCTCTTCTTCAGCAAATGTTACAAAACGATAAAAAAAAATATGATCTATTAAGAAAGAATAGTTATGATAACTTATTACGTTCAATTATTCAATTAATAGTCTGCAGGAAACACTAATCGGAAAATTTTAAATAATATGAAAAAGAAATAAACGTTCAGGGACAATGAATCGGGTGAATAATAGCATTATCTTCATGATAAGGAAGTAAAGGGCTTAAAATTTGTCCCAACTAAAGACAGTCGTGATGAGAGGTCTTATTTTTTAAGTAAAATCTAATATCCTTCCTTTTGAAAGGTGTAGAGAGAAGGGTGCTGATCCTTGTATTGATTTTATTACTTGAAAAATCCTTCAAAATCAGAAGTGGTTGCTTGAAATAGTTTGTAAGAATAGGCAACCAGAAACGTACTGTAATAATTTAATTCAAGGGGAAAAAAACACTAAAATTTATTAAATTGGATATGAAACAGAAAAGCAAATTAAAATATGAAAAAAACATGCATATGTATAAAATTACGAAATAAATATTTTTGTGGATACACCAAACTATAAATGCATACATTCATAGCTTTGTTACATATTAGTAATGAAAGTAATTAGTTCTAGCAAAAATTTCTTCTCTAATTTACTTATTCTAAGATTTTTTTTCAATAAAACTATCGAACAATAATCAAATAGTGTTACTGATCAATGAATAAACAAGTAAATAGAATCGAAACATTTTCAATTGAAGCATAACTCTTTAGAATTGATATGAGATAATAAATAAAAAAAATACAAAAGATTTTTTTTTGCAGTCATTCTTAATTCGATCTTTTTTTTTTCTACAATTATTTAGATTTTATCTTTTGAATAAAAGCTTTTTTTTCTTTTTTTCTGAAAATTGATGCCCTATTGCAGTCAACGCTTCCGACCTCTTAATTTTTGCGAATATCCAAAAGTTAAATTATGCTTTAACTGTAAAGAAAAGAATTGTAAATCAATTATTACATTTTGTTGCATCAATATCCGAATATAAGTTGATCCTAGTAAACAAATTTAAGCTGAAATTTCAAGAGCGACGTATTTTGATTTTTAGGCTATTGTAAACCTAAAAATCAAAAGGTGGTACAGTGGGTAAACGTTTTATCTACAGTTAATGTTGGTTTATTTCAAGTAGTATAAAGATGAGCCCATATTTTATGTCATCCTCATTTGAAACTGGCGCTGAAAATATTCTCTAGGTATAATCAACAACACATAAAATTGTACCATGTTTTACACATTTACAATTATAACAGAAGTTAAGAGATACAAATGAATTCATTTTAATAGTTTCCAAATAAGATCCTTTATCAAAATGTTTTGCATCATACATTTTAAATTTTATTACTAACCTGATGATTAGGGAAATAGGTGTCAGATAATTCTGCGTCATATAGAATGTTTTTTTTCAAGAAAAATACAAGTATTAAAATATCTAAATAAATAAATTAACATCAACTAATAATGGAAAGTAGAAGTGAGAGAGAGAAACTAGAAAATATATTTTAAGATTCCTTACCAAAAGGAAAAGGTTAGAAAATCAAATTCGAATGAGTGCAAGAAAATAAAAAAATATATACATAATTTCAAACAATAAATTAAAATTTTTAGTTATTAAATAAAAGCTAATTTTTTACTCAAGTGCTAAATTCTATACTCAAATATAACATTTAAATAGAATTTATCATAATAAAAAGGTATAAAATTGATTTTAAATTGCAATGTTTAAAAAAAAAATGCAATCATTGTTTACGTTTTGCTTACAAATATTTATTTAGAATTTGTTAAAATTTCCTATTCTTAAACTATTCATGAAGAGAGTTATAAACTTTGCGATTACAAAATCTATCTTGATTTTTTAGTATTTAAATTTATTCAATTAAAAGCTTCTATGTTTCTTTGAGATTATGCGACATTAATTTGCTTCGAGATTTACTGAATATTAACAATGGAAGCTTAGCTATTAAGTCACTTTTAAACGCAATTGTAGTTTCAGGAACCAAATAAAAAAAATTGTATTGGAATTCTTTTCGTGATCTGTAAGTCATATGATTATTGTAGTTTTAACAATAGCAATTTGATATAAATTACTTTATTATTTTGAGTTTAGAATTATCATGAATTCCATCAATGAATTTACTTTACATTGACAGTTAAATTAATTAGCTGATAAAGAAATTGATAAGGTTTATTCGACAGTAATATATGCAAATAGCCACCATGTTTCTTGTTCTCAGTGATCTTCTTTTCAATGTACAACTCATTTTATGCATGTACTCATAACTAAAATTTTAAGCAAAATGATTTATAACTTCTTTAAATATATTGGGTTCTTCGTTGCCTAGGGACACGATTACGCTGTTTGAAGAAATTATTCTAAGTTTGATTGTGTAGATATTGTTGAATAACTTGATTGGGATGTTGCTTTTATGAAAACACGCCATTTTCAAGGAGGGAACTTGGATTTTTCAGAGTTTGCTTCCTTTTAATACCTGAATATGGCCCACTTTTATGAAAAAGTTCTCATATCACCAAAATACTGTGGTCTGAAAACCTTAAAGCAGTTTTAATTCATTCAAAATTATTAAAAGTTTCAACCAGTATGTAAAATGTAACTTACATTCAACAAGGTGAGATCATTTCTAATGAAATTTTAATGAACCATATAAAATTTTCCTTCCGAAAATCAGGAAAAAAATAGCTTTTTTATATTTCGCTACACCATATAAACTCTTAGTATCAAAAATTAAGAAAAAATAGAATTTTTTTTCCTATTTATAAAATTTTAAGTTTGAATTACCTAAAGCACACATTCAGCATATAACATGTCACATAATTAACTGAAATTTATCGCATGTACTCAACACCAGAAGCCAGAAAAAGAATTTTTTTCGAATGCAGGAGTCACGCTGTTTCCGTCACTAATCATCATGGCGATCAAGATCTAAAGAAACCGTTTTGCTAATGAGAGATCGTTCCTCCGCAACCATTCTCCTAGAGTTTCTTGTGTTTTCATAATTTCCCACTTCGCCCTGACGTCGCAATTGTTAAAAGTGCAATTACCCAGCTTCTTGCTATTCTTCTTTGCAAACAATAATTTCCTATCTACAGAAGGCTAGTTAACTCAGAATTATGCATGGCGTTAAATGACGCCAAACCCGGATGTGATAGAATTTGAATAAAATTGTAGGTCGTTGATTTTATGGAATATTTACAGCTAATTAATAGGTGGGCTGTTATTCTTATTTAGATGAGGTAAGAGTTTATATAGAATTTCTGAGCCGAAAACTCTCTTAAATTACGATAGAGATTATATTATTATTATTATAGAGAATTTGAGTTACTTTTTCACGGGGCAATGCTAAAATTCTTCCAAATTTCAAGATGGGCATGAATTATCAAAAGCGTAACACTCTTCGTGAATATTCGAAATAAAAATACAATTAGAAAAAAATATTTTAATGTGTTTCAAATACTCTTCTTAAATGAATGACATCTAATGTTTTTCAGTACTTTTGCAAAACAGCATGAATTTATCTTCATTAATCTGACAGATCGTCAAATCAATAACCAAATTTTATTAAGGTTTAAGGCTTAATATAATCATTAAATAATAAAGTTAAAATAATCAGTTAGTTATTATTACTTATAAATAAATCTTAACAATATATAACAATAAGCAAAATTGCATTATT
>JAPDSC010125390.1:0-15576 GCA_026290005.1 Latrodectus geometricus | reverse complement strand
GTCTGAAGATTTATTAAATGAAAAATATTTTTTTATGTATCAAATTCTTCATTAGTGAAATTAAATTTACTCCTTCCAAACTGTGTGGATTTCATATTTTCGATAATAATTGTAAATTGTTATCAGAATGTAAATTATTATTCAGATATGACCCATTTGTCTGAATCATATCTAAATAATTTTAATCTGAAAAATGAATATCACTGTTATTTAAGGATGATTGATAATAAATAAAATCTCATTGATAGGAATTCATTTTGTGAGTGAAAGTATGAACGAAAAGTGTAAAGGAACATTTTAAAATTTCTGAAAGAAATAGTGGTACAGAAGTATCCATATTCTATTGTCCAGGCAAACCAGCTTAACTTCAACTTCAAGAAACCAATAAGATGTTTTATTTTTTGTTCTTAATCAATCCTAGATTAAAAATTAGACTTCCGTGGTAATAAAATGGAAATATAAAATAATCAACGTTAACAGTTTTATAAATGCAAAAGATTTTTATAGACTTGTTTATTTGAAGCAAGTGAAGGGTTTGGTTTTGTTGACTCCCTACGAGTAACTTCTCATATGCGAGGATATATTAGATTGAGATCGATAGTTTGGATAAATGGACTCCGAACCATTATAAACATCTGCATCCTACATAGGAATCGAATTCACAAGTTGTTGAACCGAAGTGTAGTGAACCAACCACTCCGCTGATAAATCAACTAAGCTTTGGAGGGATGGACTATTATTTCCTCAACTTCTTATAAATGAAATGATATTCGCTGTTTTATTTAAGTAGTTTTCTGGGTTTACAGTTTATCATATATTTTATGAAAGAATTCCGTTAAATTATATCGTCTGTGTGGTAGTTTTAAGCTGAAGAGGAAGAATACTATGGTTCCATTAATTCCATATAATTTATTTACATTCTTCTGCGCATATAGTTTACTATAAAGTATTCAATTTGATAAAATGTTTTTTATAAAATATTCACAAGTAACACAGTGCTTTTTTACAAAAGAATAATGTGTTTTGAAACATGCAAAATATCTCAAATATTTCTAATTTGTAACTCAGACAAGTATTTTTTTATGCTCTTTCTGTCATTTGTAATATGATGTCAACCATAAGATTATATACTGTTACCACAACAGCCCCTTCACTGTAAGATTACCCGATTATTTTAAACTAAGATTATCACTCAAAATATCATATAGAATAAAATGAGTATAAAATGGAAAGTGATATCTTTTTCACATTGAGATTTTGCAATAGAATTTTACGTATTCATTTTAGATCAGCATTCTTGAGCATAGATTGTAAAACGTAATTTCTTAAGAAAAATAATCTAAATAGTCTTTTGTATTGAAATAGTTTAATTCTACATTATTGGGGATTGAACACTGCTGTACTTCTACTATGCTTAAGTAATAAACAAAAAAAATATATACATGGGAATTCGCTGCATTTTACTGTCAAAAAGCAAGAAATGTTACAAGTTCAGGCGGACTTAAACTGCAAAGATACATCAGCCTTTCATAGTTTTTAATGGTCTTCGAATCTTTCTTTTAAAGAATTCCGTATAGGTTTGTCTTAGCCTAATGGTAGGACAGCATTCTTCGGAGCAGAAGGACCTGAGTTTGATCCCAGTCACTTGAATAACGAGAGATGGATATTGTGCTTAGACACACATGCCTGTCTTTCGGGATGGGTGCTTGGGAGTTTTCCAGGTTTCCTATCTAGCGACACGTAAATATAGCCTATTATCAATGGAAAACTCTCCCGAAAGGTAATTTACACGTTGGTTACTAAAATACTCACTCAACGACATTCCACAATTCGGTATCAAAATAATTCAATTTAACTGTCTTCAACATTGTGAGAACCTTATTTTCTATGTTTCAATCAAAATTCAATGTTTTATAAGCTTATATCAAAAAATACTTATTTTGCAATTTTTTTCTCTTAAGAAAATAACACATAAAACTGGTATAGTTTCGAAATTGGTATGAATTTATTATGATGGAAGGAGTTTAAAAATTAAATGTACAAGAGGAAAATAATTGATAAAATTTATGTTAGCCTGAATAATCTGATCAACAAATTATAAGAAACTACTTATATCTCTTGCAATAGACATTTCATAATTATATGTTATAATGCAATAGATGTTTTATAATATACAATTATGTTATAAAACATCTAATGCAATATAAGATATAATTTATGTATTATATCTTATATTGCATTAAATGTATATAAGATTAATATAAAATATATATGAAATATTTATGAAAAAGGAGATCTTATATTATTATTTTAAATTATTGTCCCTATATTTTAAGGGACAATAATTTATAAAATAATAATATAAGCTCTCCTTACTCATGAATATTTTATCTTTAGAACTGAAAGTGTTAAGAATACAAAAATATGGGAAAAGAATCAGAACGAAGCTTTATTTGCATCTGTTGAATTGTTTATTTATATATAAGTAATCTCTAATTTAATTTATTTACCTAAAAAAAATTATAGATCTGGATACTGTAGATCTGGATATTGTAATAAAATTTGATCAAGTTTTTGGAAACAATTAATAAATAATTGACTCTTAAAAATTCGATATTGTAGTTTATAAGAGTTCTGAAAACATGCAACTTAAATTTCATGGGAATAAAAAGTAATGCATTTAGCTAAAGAATAAATAGTCTCGACTGATTATTAAATGCATAACTTCATGACTCGTTCTTCTGGCAACAAGATCATTTAACGATTCTTCATGAGAATAAAAAAATAAGCTCATACGTCTACATTATTAATGCATTGATCGGGCATTTTGACGAAAAAAACCGATTTAAAAAATAATAGTTTAGAATTCTGGGAGTTAAAAATCAAGTAAATACTAGAAAAACTTAACTTGTTTAACCATTTTTTATATTAACCGGTTTATGAACTGAAAAAAAATCATTTCTAAAAATCACTTTTTAAATGGTACATAGAAAACATACCATTTGAAGCTAAACTCACAAAGAAATTATACATGAGTAACATCGCCAAAAACAGAAAACTATCTCAATTTCCTAAATTTATAAAAATTGTACAAAATTATTTCACCCTAGCCATAATTTTAAGTTAAAATATTCACATTTCACAGTTGAAAATACTAAGTAAACATGAGGATATTTAAAGTAATTCTCCATTTGTTTAGTACAGAAGATGACGTTCTAGTGTTTTTCTAACTTAGTAAGCATTTGCAGTCGTAAATTCAAAATAGTAGACCATAAACAATTTGAATAAGTGAGAAGTTGGTTCCTTTGACAGCAACCACATTACTCATGCATAATAATCATGCAGGTTTCAAGGCGATGCCTAGCCAAATGAGGTGATCTCGCTTCCGGTAACCCCAAACAAACCTCTTCGTTGATTTACGAAAGGAGGAGGTAGAGGAGGGTTAAAAACATCAGCACCTGAATGAAAACCTCCACCACTTTTACTACTCATTTCTATGGTGCACGCGGTATTCGCTGACTGGGCGACGTTCAGAAAGAGAAAAAGGAAAAAGAAGGCGGTTGTTAAAAGAAGCGCTAAGAAAGAAAAATAATAAAGAGGAATAAAATCTCCATTGGAGATCAAAGAGTACGAAGAGTTCGTTTTTGATCTTCGTATTTTCTTTTTTTATTCTCAGAAAAGGTGTGAAAATAAATTGTGCTTCTAAGAAATATTTATCAATTTGTTGTTTTATTTATTGTACCAAGGAGAATAGTATACAAGATTTACAGTACGAAATCAGACGACTTTTAACGCTTAGTATTATGATAAATATATCGTCTGCGCTTTACCACCAGAAACGGATAATTCCTGTGAGTTCTATTTTTCATCAGTGATTGATTAAGGTGATGACTTGCAAAGTATTCCAGAGTGAAAATAAAATCTGGAAACTTTTCTAACATGTGAAATTTTGCTTTATATTTGGTTATCAATTCATGGGAAAAAGAATGCTTGCTTTGTGCTGGTGTAAAAGTCCTCAGGGCTCAAGGCGGGGATTTGTTTACGTAAGTTTTTATTCCTTTTTACACAATTTTTGTAATTCTATTTTAGATGAGTTTGGGCATTTACACTTTTAAATGTCTTATGATTTATATCTGTTAAGTTACATTTACTTAAAAGGTTCTAATAACTTTTTTTAAAATAATTTATTAAAAATATTCTTTTTCACCATTTAAAGAAATCTGAAAATATTAGCTTATTTCTGAACGTGTTATATTTTTTATAACTTATTTTAGAAGTATTGTTGACAGTCGTGATTCCGATAATTTAAGAAAATTCATATAGAATTAAGAATTCGATTTCCAAAAGGTAGTTATATATTAAAGGAATCATATTTAATAAATGTTACAGCAGACCCAAGGAACGACTTGAATAAAAATGACATGAAATTTCATTCAATTTTCTAATATTTAATTCTTGTAATGTATTTGTTAAAATACGTTTATTATTAGTGATATATTGTATTTATAATACTTTCTTTACATTTTATATTTAATTATAAACATTGTTAATTTGTATGTACAATTTTTAAAGAAATTAACGAGAAATATATGCTTTTCTAATTTTAATATACGCACGCATTCGTATTATTATTACGCTGCTATTAATATTGTCAACCCTTAAACTTCATTTATTTTAAAGTATATTTTAGGGATATTTTAAATTTAATAATTGTAGATTATTATATAGAAATGTTCTATTTATACCATATTAAAACTGATGGATGTTATACATAAGTACATACATAATACACGATGTTATACTTAATTATTAATTAAGAAAAATAGAAGATTATTCATAATTTCGTGAAAAAATGAACTTCATAAATATAAAAAATAATATGTACTTAGGAAGTAAATCGTGATCTATATGAATATGAAAAATTATGAAATTTAATACAAGAAAGAAAAAAATTCTGAAATCTGTCCATATTTTTGCTGATAATCTCTGATATTCATTAATTTTATTCGATGAAATTTTGCCCATGATAGTTATTAAAATATGCCTGCTCATTAGTCAAACTTTGAATTATTAGTATAAGCAGACACTTCTTCACAAAAAAATTAGAATTTCATTTAAAATAGGCGATTTATTGAAAATAAAAACATAAAAAGATGTTACACATTTCTTTTAACTAGTCTTCAAAAGAAAAATAATAGAATCGATAAAAAAAAAGAAATTTTAAAGATAATATTGTACAATTGACTCTTGAATTTATAGAAATATAGAAAAAAGTTATAATATTTAACAAATCTTAAAAGTCTATGAAAAATCAAGACATTCTGCAAATTTTTCTTTTTCAATTTTCTATTTAACTATGTTAAATATAAAATAACAAAGGCCTGAAAATATTTTTTTGACTGAATGATTTATTTTAAACTGCAAATCATCCGCACAAATTGCTTAAAGTTCGAATGCTGTTTACTGTATGTGAAGATAAAAAATGTGATTCATATATATTGATGTCAAGAAAAGGAAATGCATGTTTGACTCCATGCATTTCTATTCGTTATTCCGAATTTTTATGATATGACACTTTGCTTAAATTATGCTTGTATTCTTTTAAATTTTGTATTAAATTGCTCTTTTTTATCTTTGAAATGTGTTTTTTAAACAGGAATAACTTTTCAAACTTTTCTGTTTACCTTTTGAATTGTTTTCGAAAATTTATTGAGTATATTCCAATGTTATGATTTTTTTTTTAATCAGAAATTTATGTTACATTTTATTGAATAACTCGATTTAGATTAATTCCCTACTTTTGAGCGCTATTTTGAAAAACATGTCACGTGTACTTTTTTTGTATTTTTTTCCCATAGTATTAATAAGATTAGGGAAATATTACGATTGGTTCATATTACATAGTATATAAATAGTGATGACATTATTTTAAGAAACGATTTTCCGCTGAAGATTTATTTAAGCTTATTAAAAATTAGAAAGTTAAGAAAATTACAATTTCATGCATTGCAATTATTAGATAGTAATGGACTTTTGTAAAATTCTATTCGTTAAAAGCAAAATTGTAGAATAACATATTTATTAAAAACTAATGAATGTGAATTCTATTTGATACTCCGATCCAATAAATTGTATCCAATTTAAATTTTTCATACATATCATGTTGAATTTAAAAAATTCCCATTATTAGACAAACGAAATTGACAAAATGAATATATTTTTAATTGGCCCTTATTTCTAAACTATAAAGATCTAGCTGCTTTTAGGGCCGCGATGGTTTATCCTCCGGGTGAGATAAGTTGACTAGATAAGATACCATAAATTCCACCCTTTAAGTGACGGAAAGGAAAATATTCTTTGTGGAAGGACAATAGAGGGGAGAAGAAAATGTATTTGAATTAAATGTGGGAGATTTTTGAAAGTTATATGTTATGCATTATATTAGGTTGGGGAAAAAGTAATCCATTATTTTTTCGGTAGACGTCTGTAGTGATCGCTATCTCGTGAGGTATCTATCAAATAATTTCAAATTTATGCTCATTGGAAAGGTGACATTTGACACTAAAATATTCTCTTGCGGTTTTTTGTTTGATTGATTCACTTATGAGTACAAGGTTTTAAAAATAGAAGACAACAAACAGAAAATTCGATACATTTTAGTTTTTCTTTTATAATGGCGAAAATGCTAACCAGGTGGCTGAAATTGTGAAAGGTGTTTATCGTCCTATATATGACTGTAACAACCAGTTACGCACAATTTTGGTTTCGTCGATTCCGTTTGGGTATCTGGATGCTAAAGATGCACCTCGCATGGATACAACATCGTCGACAATGTCTATAAAATATCAAAAATTATCAAACTTGACACCATGACAGCAGTCATAGCTTCGCACAAGACCTAAAAATCTACATGAAAACTGTTTTAAACCTTTTTACAAAGAGAATCTGAAAGAAGTTACAAAAAGTTCACGTAAAAATAATGGATTTCTTTTTCCCCAACCTAATATTATCATTAGTCAGAGATCAAGGGAATGTTCTTGTCCATATTGGATTGATGTATCGAAAAATTTAATCATCTTTCAAATACAAAAAAAAATCAATCAAATTTTTTCTTTAAGAGTTGGAAATGTCAATATTTTTTTAAGAAAATATTTTCTAATATCATGAAGAAGTTTTTCAGCTTGTTAAAAATGAAATATTATACATTTTTTCTCTTTTATTCTACTGAAGATTACTGTTTTAAGTGAATGATATGTAATGAAATCCTCATTTATAATTTTCTTAGGATTTAGTAAACTGAGATGTATGGGATTAACACAGTGACTTTCAGTTAATCTATTTGTTAATTTGAGTCCCGACTCAAAAATGACTGCTCACATTCATTTGAAAGTATTAAGTTCAGGTCGAACTAGTCCTTGTGTGCAAAATATGACCGTAGAGCAGTAAACAAATCAAACCTCATGATTAAGTGTTATTTATCATTTTCTACAGTTTAATAATTTATTATTAAAAGAAAGTAGTTGGTATTTTCAGTTTCATCTAAAACAGAATTATAAATTACTAAAATATCTTAACAGCTGAATATTGTTTTAATTTCTACCGAAAATTAATTATCAAAAAAATTTCATCATGATATCAGACAACTATCAAAGAAACCTATCAGCAAAATGTCTTCTTTGAGATAGCTTCTTAGCAGAAAACAGTGTCTTGCTGAAAAATAACTTTTACAGGTTAAATCTTGAATTATTAAAACTAGATAACGTTTCACAGCTTCTAATTTGTTTTCTTTTCTTCTGGGTATTTATAAACTACGAACATTTCAGATCAGTTGATAAATAATGCATTTTCTAATAGTCTACAATCTTGACTTTCATTCATAAATTTTCGACTAAAAATCGTCCCTAAAACATAAAAACCAAGAGAATCAATGCCTTAACTATATACTTAAAAATGAAGAGTTATTACAGCTAAAATATTAATTTCGCACTGCATAAACTATACAGTTTCAATAACATCAAAGCATGTTGCCTGATTACAAAAGATACATAAATATTTTTATCTAAATACCAATTACAACATAATTTAAAGAAATATTTTGATTCCTTAATACATGAAGAAAATAAATTTCTTATAAAATTTTTTCAGAAAACTTTAATGTGATTTTTTAAATATTAGCAAGAATGATGTTTCAAAATTCCTTTTTTCTATCTACATAAGCAAAAACAAATAGCCTAACTTCTGGAAATTTGTAATATTTTATCAATCGCAGCATTTTCTCATCCAGGGAGTTTTTAATAAATAGTTAGTTAATGGTATTCATGAATTGCAAAGGTGAACACCCATTTTTGATGAAGAAAAATATTTATTCTCACCAACCATCAAATTAAATTATATATATATATATATGAGAGAGAGAGAGAGAGAGAGAGATTCATTTCTTTACAAAAAACAAATCCGATAGAATTTTCTCTCTCCCAATTTGAATCAACGATAATCTTGCAAGAATAGATGAATTCACATCGTATTTATATTTTACTCTCTAAACACTGATAATATAAAGAAACATTCCTAAAGTGATATTAAAGGATAACCTCCAATATTTGTCGGAAATGCAGACTTAAATAACTTAAAATTTTAAGTAATGACTTGTAATAAAAAATTCATAATAAAAAATTACTTTACCTGCTACCATTTTCTATGCATATAAACACAACAGAGGTGAATAAACTTGAAATAAAAAATAGAATATGATAAGTCAAAGAATAAAAATATTTGTACTTTATATTTTCAGAAAAGGATTGCAAATTAAAATGATCGTTATCGAAACGCATTTGTTCACCAAATATTCTTTCTTTATTACATGCATCCCAGAACTTTTATTTAAAATGAATAGTCACTATAACTTGTTTTATGTTTAATTTTATTCATACATAAGGAAAGAAGCGCATCTTTAATTTAAAATAAATTTACTGAATTTTCAATGCAACATAATATTATTATTTCAACATTATTTTAATCAGTAAATGTATCAAAGAACAGAATTTATGCCTATACGTTGATATATTTCACAATTACTTATATAGACCCGTAAAAACTTAATCATAATATATATTAAAGTTAGATGCAATTAGTAGAAGAGTAAGAAATAATTGATGAATTAAAATTCAAAATATTAAATAAACTAAAAATAATATGGATATTAAATCATATCAATATAATTTAATCACTATTGAATTTACGTTGGACAAAAATGTTAATTTAAAATAAAATTACTTATGGCTTTTTTTCATTACTTATGTTATCGTTATGATGTTAAAATTTATTAAAGAAAGCTTAGTTTAATGGATCGGATTTAATCATTTCTCGTGGATTTGGATCCAGTTCCATAATCACCTAATTGACTATATTTAACTTTAATGAATATAAAAATATAAACCTAAAAAATATTAAGTTTTTAATCTTAGTTATTAGAATTCCTGTTGATGTGAGCTGTTTGAAGAAGTTGAAAATAAATTTTTAACAACAGAAAAAGATACTTACGTATTAGTGCCATCGCTGCTAATTTCGCTCTAAAACTTAAGTAAAAGTAGCGATTAATCTATAGTTATAAAATTTCTTTCACTAATTATGAAAAATTTACTTATAATTATGAAAAGAAATTTTTTAACTAAAAGGAAATTTCTTTGAAATTCAATCGGCTTAAAAAGCTGTGGTGGCGCTAACACGTAAATACCCCAAAAAATATAAGAATATATAAAATAAATATAATTTTAATAACAGATTTTTCATAGTTTTAGTATTAAAAAAAACACTTTATTTAATATATATAATATAAAACTATATAATAATGTAAAGAATTAATATGTATAAAGAATTAAATATTAGCTGAACACTGAGAATTTATTATTAATGAAAAAACCTTTGAATACATCTAATTTTCATGGACTGTAATTCAACAGTCAGAAATTATCTCATCTAAGGAAAACAAATTTTTGAATATAGAGATTACAAAAATAATTTTTTTTAAAATTTAAATTTGGAAATTTTTTTAAATGTAAAACACATACACTGATGACGAATGAAAGAAGAGTTCATGAATCTCTAATTAAATAATAAGCTTGGTGCTTAATTTAGAGAAAAACAGTAATTATCTGTATGAAAAAATGAAGTTATAAGGGAAGAGAGAATATAAAAAGTTGTTTTTATTGTAAATATATATATTGTAATGGTATATTTTCAATTACTATTTTTCTTTTATAGTATATTAAACTTTAAATGGTTACGTTTTCTTAAACTATATTTTTCAAATAAAAAATAACTAATATATACAATTTTGTATACATTAGTTATTCTTTATTTGAAACTTAATCATAATACGTGTTAAAATTAGATACAGTAAATAGAAGAATAAGAAATAATTGTTGAATTTAAATTCTAAATGTTAAATAAAACAATATGAATGTTAAGTTATATCAAAATAAGTTTAATCATTATTGATTTTACGTTCTAAAAAATGTTAACACTTCAACTTACTTGTGTAGTAAAAAATATTGAAATTTCAAAATAAAATATTTGGATTTTTTTTATGTAGATGCTATCGTTATACTATCGTTATGATGTTAAATAGATTTAATCCTTTCGAGGATTTGAATCCGGTTAGATAGCCACCTAACTGACAGTCTTTAGCTTGCGTGAATGAATGTAAAAATATAAGAGAAAAAAATATTAAGGAAATTTTTCTTCATATAATCGAGTATATACTTAAGTTATACAAACGGGTATTTATATATATATAAACATACGCAATGTCAGTTATATTCAAGCTAATACAAATTTGTTCATAGTATATAAGAAAATTTAAAGCCTATATTAAAAGTTTCATATTAATTTCGATGATTCTTTCACAAAAACATATCTTTTTTTTTTTTTTTTATCAAGTTCAAAATACTAAATTTAAACATTACACTTGCTGCATAGGAAATTGTAAGAAATGTTAATATTAGATTACTTCTTTAAGTACGGACATATGAATGAAATGAAGAAAAGTCGATACATGTCATTTGCTGTTCTAATAAAATGCATACAAAAATACTTATTCTCTAATTTGACAGATTGAAAAATGAGGCATTCAGAGTTATTTGAACAGTATTTCCAATCAAAATTTTAATCCTTAAAAAAATATGTTTTAAAAACTTATTGAACTATTTTGTGGAATAATGTAAATAATAATTTCATTTAATATTTCAAAACGTTTCTTTAGTAATAAGTTGTTTAAAAATTTCTTACAATTTCGAAATCAATGTCTAAATAGCATTACGAACATTTAACTGACACATTGTTACGCGCAAATAATTTCATATATATAATGATATATATAATGAACATACATTGTTCTTAAGATACTTATTTACAGAGTTATAAATATGTAAATGTAATACATATTAGTGGAAATTAAACTATCAAAGTAAGTAAAGCAGTCATATTAATTGTAACTATTATATATAATTTTTAATATTTTAGGTTGTTACTTTTGTTAAATATTTTGCCTGATTAATTATTATTATACTTATAAAACACGCTAACATTATTTCTTATAATTAAAGCATTTTTAAGTTCTTTTTTTTCTATCACTACTTTATTAGTTCAACTACAAAAAGTCGAGAGTAATATTTACCGAGGAAATTTACTCAGTGCTTTTTACCAGTGAAATTTACCAGCTTCAAAGATTCTATAGCACACTTTTTCTTATTTTATTAACGTTTATTTACTTTTTCTTATCTTCTGAAAAGAATTTCGTCAAAGAAAACGACATAAGATAAGCAATAAAAATACATTCTTTTATCTATTATTTTTGACTGAATGTTCTTTTAAGTGTATAATTTTTTTGTCGATATGCTTAATTTCAAAAGTTATATGATTGGTGATATTATATAGTTATTGATTATATAGTTCATGATTGATGATATTATATAGTTATTGATTATATAGTTCATGATTGATAAACTCAAATTTATTTCGTATTCTTCCTTCATGAAGTTAAATTATCCAATAATTTCTTATTCTAAAAAATCAATAAATACGTTGCCATGCTGTTAGTTTTTCCATTAATTAAATCCAGAATTAATTTATATTATTCTTAATACAAGAGTATATTATTTGAAAAGGAACCAGAAAAACTCAGCAAAATATATATATTATCTTTAATTTCTCAATATTTTATGTATATTCCAATTTAACTGTTAATGCAGATGTAATATTTCCTGATTGTAGGAATAACTGATAAGCTATATTCAGACAATATTAAAACCGTTTAAATATTTGTAAATATTTTATCAATATATTTGAATATAATTCTAGCATGTTTTATAAACATAGCTGAAAATTCAATACACAAACTCTCATCTTTTGGCATTATTTTTTGTGATTCAATGCACAAAAAACAATGCCAAAAGATGAGAGTAGATTAGAATATTTTCAATAAAAACCGATGAGTGATTTCTATGCTTTTGGTAGTTTTTCAAGCTTAATATAAGACTGAGTGACTTCCATTGAATTGAATACACATCAGTGATTTACTCATCAAGAACAGCAGTAGCAGTTTTTTTAAAACAATTTTTAGGTAGTTGAAATTTCTTTCCACATTTATTTGAAAGAGTGCTGCTATCGATTTTTTAGGATGAATATTAGCTTATACTCGATTGTAAAAAACCAGTTTTGCTTGCTATCGACAAAGGCCGCAATTTTCCCCTTTTCCACATTAACTGTCAATCAAAGTGCAATGAGTAAAAAAGTTAAAACCTGAACAGGTGCACTCCACGGCTTTTTTAACATCATATAGCGCTCCAATCGAACCATCTTTTCTTATCTGTGCATATGTCCCACTTCTTCACTTCACTTCATCCTTGACATAATTATCGAGTTCTCTATTGTCGCTCTGGAGTCTCGCCATTTTTCAAAATCAAAAGTATATATATGTATATAAAGTTGTATCGCACTCAGATAATACAGATCAAATTCCGAAAAGTAACGTTGCTTTTCTTCGCTACCGAAAGATTCCTTAATTCTATTTTTTCCTGGCGGCGTGTGTGCCTTGTTTCACTGATATTATTTTTTATTTGAGTCGTCTCCATCAGTCGGTGCAAGTCAGATCGTTGATAGAATTACTTTTCGTCTGATCAGTCAGCGGAAGTTCGCACCTTTATCAGGTGTTTGGTTACAATGGCTTTGGACATATCGGGGACTTGTCAATGTCTTTTTTGTCAAATTCAATATGCTGTGCTCAAATTCTTTTAATTTCTATATTTTTATACGAGTGGATTGAACTTTTGAAGCAAATAAATGAGCAAATATTCTTTGAGGGAAAATTTCTTTGTAAATATTTATGGCTTAAAAATTATAATGAATTTTTCGTAAAATTGTACCCGCACTATCAAGAATAATTTTTTACATAAAATAAACAAAAAATAATTATTTTACGAATAAATTTATTAAGTTTTGTATTAATGAAATTAGAACTAATTATAAACATTTAAAAAGAACAATATTTAGTAAAAATAGTTGCACATAAATTGAAAAATATATTATAAGCATAGTGTAAAAATAAAGATAATGGAAATATATTTAATCAATAGAAGTTTAAATGATTCACATTAAATGCAAAATATAATTTTTTACGGAGCTATTTTATAGTAAATATTGTAAACTATGTATTATAGTTTACACTACTTACATAGTGATAATTATTTTTTATGAGATAATAACGAATTTTGATGTAAGTAATAAAAATTGTAAAGTTTTCAAGTGTATTTGATTATCCTTTTAAATACTTTAGAAAAACAGTAAACCAAATTAATCCTATTTTAATTGCACATGAAATCTATTTGAAATTTTTTTTTAATTTCAATATTACAAATAATAACTTAGTTAGAAGCTGATTTATTTTGATACAAGAAGTACGCCATTTTTATTTTAAAATAAAAATTTTAATTTTCTAATAATTATAGTTTATATTATAATAATGGTATATAATTTTTTTGAAGAAATCAATAAATTACTTAAAAAAAAATTGCTTTGGTAGACTTACCACCATTCTAAGAAATTTCTTATTTTCAAAATCTGATATCATAATCTAGAATTGTGACCTCTACATATAAAAAAATGTAATTGCAACTGAAGTTTCTCACATCACTAAATTGAGCATTATACACATATGTGTAAATGTATACACATGCGCAGAAATCGATATAAATTATGAGGAAGAAAACCAGTCGCTTGTTTATTGATTAATTATGATTTCTATAGTTTAATTGAAGAAGGGGTTTCTTTGCATATTTTTTCCTTCAAAAGCAAAATACAAGCTTAATTTCTCTCTGTTAAATGAAAATACAAGAAATAAATAAATAATACAAGAAACTGAATATATAACACACAACAGCATTTCTAATAGACTTTAATATTTTCTAAAAAACATTTTATATTTTCAGAATCTTTAAATCAGTAACAGAAAGCGAATAATTCAAATCAAAATTATTGGAAATGTATGTGATCTAATTTTCTGATACATTTTGATTTACATTTCTTATAATAATTATTGACTTTAATTTAAAATATCGAACACTGTTTTTATTCGTTTTGCTTTGTTTTTTTACTGCTTCGAAATAATTTCCTTCGCCAAAATTCTAATATACATTAATGAGATTTTCTAGTTGTCGCTTATGATAGCATAATTTAATTCCAAAGTTTCTAAATCTTAAACAGTTGGTAGTTGAGAGAGATGATTTCTGAGATCTTTTTAATACTGTAACGAGTAATTTTTTCGTGAGTTTCAGTCATGGATTAAATTCATGGATTTTTGAATTTAATTCAAAAGTGGATCCCGATACGATAATCTCTCATGAGCCTATAGGACCCTAAGGGTTAAACCAAGGGCCAAAATTTTATAAGCAAGAAGAGGTAACTTTTTTGATAATTTAATATAACACGCAATTCATTCTTACAGTTAGAACCTTCTTACTGGATTAGAGTCCCAACTAGAAGTTAACTTAGCCGTAAATACTGCATACATAACTTTGCATCACTTTTGATTGAATCTAAATAAATATTAGGGAATAATTCTTATGATTAGTCAATAAAATTTTAATAATAATTAATGAGGCAGTAATAATGTGATATTAACATACTTTTAAATGAAAATTCAAATAATTTTATAATACTTAAAGAATGATTTGATTTTATACGAGAGATAACTATGTAGCTTTGAAAACTTCAACATAAAAACATTTTTTGATAGTTAAATCAAGCTTTAAACTGTATCATTAAACGTACATTCTTCAGAAAAGTTTACACATCTCAAGCATTATGAACACAATTAAAAATTGCAAATAATTTATTTAGATGCAAAAATTATAAAGGAAAAAATATTGCATGACTTAATGTTAAAAAAAAGGGAGTAAAATTAAAAAAATTTTTTAAAAGATACGAACGATGAGTACTTTGTCATTAACATATAATTTTTACGTTTTTATTTTTATATAGGAACATTATCAGAAAATTGATATAGCATTGAATATTGTATAT
>JAPDSC010125388.1:0-12682 GCA_026290005.1 Latrodectus geometricus | reverse complement strand
TATATATATATATATATATATATAAGGTGTTTTCATATTATTTGTACACCTAATGTTTCTCCTAGTAAAAAATTTAAAATATATTTTTTATGGAATGAAATCAAGACTAAGTTTGGTTTAATCTCAGGTCTCTAGTTAGCTTGAAATATGAACTATCTTCCATATTACAAAATATTCTGATTGCAGCATTTATAATTAATTTAATACATAATTAAGCATTTTTAA
Organism: Latrodectus geometricus; assembly: GCA_026290005.1. Classification (NCBI taxonomy): domain Eukaryota; kingdom Metazoa; phylum Arthropoda; class Arachnida; order Araneae; family Theridiidae; genus Latrodectus; species Latrodectus geometricus. The sequence goes on along the minus strand of JAPDSC010125388.1, from coordinate 12,457 downwards.
AATTCTTGTAAAGTTGCATATGCTGTGAAGTCCTTAATTTAAATGTAATATTTCACAATAGAACATTTCTCGCTTCAAACATATGATTCTTCCTCCTTTTTAAATTTACAAGCAATGTGTTAATGTTAGGAAGAGAAATTATATTTACAGCATCAGAAACCCCTATTTTCCTACCTCTTTGTTTACATGAAATCTCTAAAAGTCTTTAACGCAGCATTGAAATTTTTGTAAATGTGCATATGCAACTATTTCCTTAGTTTATATGATGTAATACATAGCTACAGAACATTTATCGCTTCAATAATGAAGCGCATGTGTTTTACTGTTTTTTATATTGCTATACATGCGTTAATAATGGGATCAGAGAAAATATATAAACAACAACAGAAATCCTTTTTTACTACATTCTCTCAAAGTAATTACTTTAAAAAATAATGATATTTACAATTTTTCTTCGAGTATAGAAAAAGAAATGCTTATTTTTTCCTCATCAGCGATTGCGTTTTTGCTTTTGCCTATTTGTCACTGGTAGGAAATGCATTGGAAAGGTGAGAATTGTAAGGAAAAAAAAATTAATTCAATTCTTAATAACTTCGTGAATAAAGTTTTTTAAACATTTTACACCTCATTCGATTTGTTTTTCATTAATTCTCCATTTTGTGACGCAAAACACCATTTTATATAAAATGCTTTTAAATAAATTATTTTGTAATGTGTACACACTTTTATGTTAAACCACAGAACTTCATGTTTTTACTTTTAAACTATAATTTCTGTCTGAAGTAGATTTGTTGTTTCATTTTCATAGTTAGTTTTTATTTCGGTAGGTCATATACAAAATATAATAAACGTAAATTTGGCTTCTGTGTTTAAATTGCATTGATTTAATGTTTATCTTTTTTATGTTTTATTATCTGTGCGTTTTTTACGTGTTAAATTGTAGAGATTTATTTTCTTCTCGTTTGAACGAAAACTACAGCTATAAGGGTTTTATTTTATTCTTTGGATTTTTGTTTATTAGGGATGGAAAATGACCAAATGCAAGCTCACCTTCTGTTTTCACTATATTAACATAATATTTGTCTTTCCAATTAGAACTTAAAATGTTGAGTTGTTAAATTAGAACGTAAGATGTCTTGTAATATATGCATAACTTAATAAACATTCAGTAAGTGAAGTGTGAAATACAAATAATTCCTTGAACCAAACGTAAAATTATTTGAATAGAGCCCTGAAAAGCACGCGGGTGTATTCAGCTAATAAATTTATAAAAATGATACTGCAAATTATTTCAGTAGTAATTCAAGGAAATTATCTTTAAATAATAATGTAGCTTCATTTATATAAGGTGTTCTAAGAACATGGCATAATGTATTTTAAGCTCCTGATTTCAAATTCACACATTCTTCATTATTGTAGTGTCAGTAAAATCTTCTATACTGTAACAGCACATGTGCAGACACTTTAGATAAATACTTGATTAAAGGAATATATTTAATCAACAAATGACACACGAGTTTTAAGCTTAATTCTATTACAGAAATTTGTCAAAAATCTTGATAATAGGTTGGAAGTTAATATATATAATTATGTATGTATAGAATTTAAGATTAGTAAAACAAGTGAAAAGTCAAAAATTTAAGCTAGAGAGAAAACCAAAAAAATTAATGTAGATGTTTCTCTCTATTAATTTGATGAATGGTTTATTCAGTTAGTTGATTATGATATTATATCAAAAAAATTTTGCTGCTATAAAAAAATCACGCCTAAAATTAGATTCTTGAAATTTATTTCACAATTCTAAATAAATTTATTAAATATAATCCATACCATGAAGTATATTTTTTTGCAACTACTTCCAGCAATTGTACATTCTGGTAAATGCATGTAACTCATACATTCCCTTTTTTGGTCAATGTGCAAAATATGGGATGTGTTGCTCTACGTTTCCAACTGAACCATAATTTGGTGTGGAGTCCGACTTCCCCAGTACACACTTGCCATAGGTACCCTTTTATTAGGTGTGCAACCATTCATACTCAATTTATGCAAGGAAAGGACACAGACCGGAGAGAGAGAGAAAGTACATCCATGCCCAAACCGGGATTCGAACCCAGAACCTAACTATCCGCAGTCAAGCATGCTGACCACAAGACAGAACGGGCGACCATAAATTCAGTTGCATGTATTTATGTCAATCATCAAAGGTATTAATTTTTATTGCGTTGAAGTTAAATGTTTAATCTTACATACACTAAGTTAAAAAAATATTCTTATTAAAACATCAAAAATATTGCAGCTAGTATTCAAAAGTCTACTGTAAAAATTTGGCATTAAAAATAACTTTTTCAAAAGAATTTACGTGAACGATAGTTGAATGCATTAAAAATAATTTATACAAGAGAAATATTTTGAAAAAAGTTAGCCTTATAAGATTTTAATAGTTGCTTACAAAATTTAATAAATTGTTAACCAAAAGTCAGTAAATGTGATTTTTATTGTATAATTTCGGAGGTGATAGAACGGATAGTTTTTTTATCCACATATTACATGTTGTAAATATATCCCAAAATAATGTAGAATATTTATTCTTCCTCATTTGAAATCATCACATTAATTCTGATATTTTCTTGTTTACATTTAAAAAAAAATATTATGAAAATTATTGTCCAACAAAAATTAAAAATATCCAATTTATATTCCCAAATGTTATACTATATAAAAGATATAATCACTTTTATATTCTTAAATTATTTTATTGTTGAATACTTTAGATTTTTCAGACCAACTAATCTGCTGCGGCCCGTCACTTCTCATAAAAATTCAATCATGATTTGACACATTCTTTGATTCATAACTATTTCAAAATATTTCTCAGATTTTATTATTTACACAATTGGTGATGATAATTAGCAACTTTTTCCGAGATCTCGGATTGAAATTAGGTCAGTTTGATTATCATGTAATTATACAGATATTTAAAAATATTCCCATTTCTAAATGTAGTCATCTTTTGTTCCTTAACAGTCTTGCACAACTGTGTGTTCCCCACTGGTGCAGATGGAGGAAGAATTAACGATACACTCCCTCTCAAATCGGAATCGAGTGATTATCTGGCTAGACTCATCAATCATGGACAGTCGTTTAGCAAGGTTACAATCAGAATGTCATCATCAATGAAGCAAGGGTTTTAATGAGTTTATAAATAAAACATGCTTTCTCCATGACTTACTCCATGGAGTGTCTCTCGGTGCTCATTTAATTGTACAAATTTCATACATTAAAAATCTTCTAAATATTTATAATAAACGCTAAATTCTTATGATTTCTTTAAAATTTCATAAAAAATATATATAATAGTGTAAAGCACGAAATTGTTCTCACAACTGTTAATTAATTTATGCGAATTAATTAACAGTTTTGTTAATTAACAGTTTCATCTCTTAAGATTTAAAAAAATAGTAAATTTATGAAATTTACATTACGTAAGACATTTTTTAGAACTGATTTTTTGATAATTCTAATTTTAATTTCTTCAATAATTCACGTGTGTAAAGTACGAAATTTCATACCTAGTAATTTTTTTAAATCATCTGTTTATTTGCCCACACAATAGACTCTGATTATCGTCACCTATTGGTTTCAGAAAGGTATATTCAAAGGATTTAAAGAAGATATTTTCAAAATATTTTAAATCGACAAATTTAAAAATCTATCTGATGCCTTAATCGTCGTTTGCATTTCCTGTTGATTAACAAATGATGAGAAGTTCTTCAATAATCCACGCGTGTAAAGTACGAAATTTCAAAATTTTGAAATTCCATACCTACTAATTTTTAAAATCATCCGTTTACTTGCTCACATAATAGACTGAGATTATTGTCACTTATTGATTTCAGAAAGGTGATTTCAAAGGATTTAAAAAATTATTTTAAATCAACAGATTTACAAATCTATTTGAAACCATAATCGTTGTTTTTATTTCCAGTTGATTAACAAGTGGCGAGAATTTCTTCAATAATACACATGTGTACATTTTGGGAATCTCAAAATTTCAGAATTTATGTAACTAGCAATTTTTAAATTGCCTGTTTATTTTCCCACACAATAGAAAATAGACTTTCGTCACCTATTGATTTCAGAAAAATGTGTTCAAAGGATTTAAAAAAGATATTTTCAAAAATATTTTATATCAACAAATTTAAAAATTCATTTGAAACCCTAATAGTTGTATGCATTTCCTGTTGATCAACAAATGGCGAGATCGAAGCTGAAAGATTTTAAATATTCATCCGAAGTAAGAAGCACAAAACTTTGTTCAAATTTTAATATTATTCATGAAATGTTTTTTCATCTATAATTTAATAAATGATTAAGCATTTTTTCATTTTATAAATGCAATACATATTTTTACAGTACACAAGTTATATTAATAATTTACACAAGAAAATTTTCTTACAGCAAGAATTTAATGCTTTTGATACATATATGATTTAAGATTTTCATATATATTTCTTATATGATACATATATGATTTAAGATTTTCATGACGTAATTAAATGATAAAATTATTATGGTCAAGTTATTTGCATAGTATTTAAAAAGAAAATAAACTCATGTTTCTTAAATATTCTTGATCGAATTTAAAATCAGAAAAATCCTTTTTATTATTAAGTGTTTCTAAGTTGTAAGTTCTCAGATTTTATCTCCCTAATTCATTTGCTACAAATTAATATAGTAAGTTAAGAATTTATGAAAATTTCTTGAAACTTAGAAATAATTTTTCTGAGTTTCAAGAAATTTTCTTAATTTTTCAAACATTCTAAAAATGAAAATATTATAACATTATTTTTTTCTAATCAGATGTGACTTTTTAAGACAAACTTTAAATAATATTGTATGAAAAAAAGTACCTTCGACACTAAAACCCACTAATACTAGTAAAACCACTATTGATGCATACATTTATTTAATATGTTTTCGCGCAACAATTATAAATAGCTTCTTTTAATAAGCATCTATATAAGAAATCCATAAAATTCCAAAACATATTTTGATTTAGCTCTAATTGATTGAATAATATGTTCCATCTGTCTTTCCTAACTCAAATATCTAGAGAAAGTCTAAAATCCAAGATGAAAATGATAATTGAAAATATTTTCTTGGAAGTACCTAGTTTACAATGCAAGACGAAATTAATTAGATGCAATTCTAAAAATGTATTTTATAAAAAAATGCTCTTTAAAACTCAAGTGATATTAGAAGATTATACTCTATTTGGAAAGTAATTTACCCGTGAAATATAAACTAGCTTTAAATTCAAGAAAAAGAACTTTTTTGAAATTTAAAAATGAATATGTATTTTTATATCCAAGTCTGTGAGCAAAAAATAACAATGAAAACAAATTTAAAGAGATAATATTGATTACATTTTGAGAATTCTTGTTAATAGAACAATGACACAAAACTAATTAACTTTTATATTCCATGTTTTGCTTAGGATATTAGAGTATTCTGAAATAACATCTTCGATACATTTTTATAAAAACAATTTTAATTATTTTAAAATTGCTGAAATAATAAAATATTTCTAAATTCAATTTTATGAAAAAATATATTATAATTATCCTGAGATTATACTCGAATAAAATAAAATACTAGTAAGTTTTTATTTTTTTATTTATTTTTTTTCTGATAAATAAAAGTAAATTTAAACATGAGCACTTTATATAAAAGAAGATATTTCCTTCATAAATTAAAATTAATGTAACAAAAAACTGACTTCTAAGCTAATAAAACATTCTTATATATTAAATTTGTTAATCAATAAATATTCTTTATGGGTACATTAAGTAGTATAAGAAATTCCATAACTCTAAGTTTATTAACTAGTATATTTTAATTAGTTTAGATGGAATATTTTAATCAATGAAATAAATTCATCATTTTGTTGACTCAGCACGCACATATTCTTAACAGAATTGTCTATTTTAGATTAAATTAAGCATTGAACTAAATATTAGATGTGTTGGCGAAAAGAGTTCAATATAGATTTTAGGTATAGATCCGTCATAATAATATCCATCAATCATTTCATTATATTTTGGTATTTTAATCGCTTATTTTTTCTTAGATTCTCATTCTATTGAGTTTACAAATTTGAAGTCTCAAGCATACGCTTATAGCTTTTTAATGAATTTAAAAATTGATTTATTGGCAATAATTTATTTTAATATACTATGAAATTTTATTTTATAAATTCTGATCATTTTAATTTAGTTTTTTACTTGAACCCGAAATATTATTTACCACTATCTCAAATTAAAGTAAACATATTTTTTTCAGAAAAATGAAAATATAAAATTGTATAGTTTAATTTCTGTTCTGCATAGTTCTAATCCATCATTGAAGATAATGTTTATTGCGTGTCAATAAAGATATCAGGGTATCTTCACAAACACACAGGGGCATTTTAAATAAAAAAATTTTACAAAAAATTAATTTTTTTCAAATAAGAAATTTATTTTGCCAATTTCTCGCTCGTCAAATGTAACTATTTATTTTCTCTTTTTTAAAAAGATTTTTTTTAACTATTATATACACTTAAAATGAAATCATAATTCAGTTTTTTATATAATATCAAAATTTTCTTTCAGAAAATATTTATAGTGTTATTGGAAGCAACAACTTATTTTAAACTTTCTCTAATTCATATAAATCAATTCTACGCATTTCACTCGAGTTTGAGACAAAACCAATTATCATCTTTGATTTCCTTATTACTGTTGATCATTTTAAATTTACTGATTATTGGTGATTAATATCAAGCAAAGCTTTATCGAAGGTTAAAAATTAAACTATTGGCAAGAATGAAAGTGATCAACAATAAAAAAAATAATACTCTAGTTATCAGTTGATTTTGATTTTAATGTATGCTGTTGTTTTTAATATACTATCTGATCTGATTCCATCATATCAGATTAATGAAAACCGGTGAACTTAATGAAGTCCGATACAAGAAACGCACAACTATGAATATTCTCCTAGTCCAGTCCAAGACATTCTCTCCGCTGAGGCTGGCATTTAATATGTTAAGACATTTAATAATTAATTTTGAGCAATTGTTTTTATATCACTAAGAACGTATTAAAACAGTTCTCATAACAATTTTTAATAAATTATAAAATAATTCTTTTTAGCAAATTTTAGTTCATTAATTTAAATTGAAAAATGAATAATGCTTAAATAATATTTCAATAATAATAATAAATTTTCATACCACATCTCCTTTATTTATTTTCCTCCATATTTTCAATTAATGTCCAATGATAAATTAGCATTTCCCAATAAATAAATCCTATTCGAAATAAATCCTATATTAGTTGTTTACCATTAATAAACCAAATGGATGTTTTTAGAATATTTCCGAATGAATAGACCGAAAACTGTTCTTAATGAATATTATCCGAGGTATTTAGCCTTACAATATTATTTACTGTGAAACACTTAGGAAGAATATGGTATTATCAGATAAGTATTTTCTATTATACAGCCTAAACAAGAGATTACGAATTTTATTGGAATGTCTATGATATGAATTTCTTTCCAATAACATCTAATAACTATGAAACCTACTACTGAATTCACTTAACTACACAATTAGACTGCGTTAGTAATAGCTCAAGTATCGCATATTTTTTCAGAGCAAAGAAATTTCACAATATTTCTTTTTATTTTTATTTCTGGTTTTTGTAACAGACATCATTTTGCGATAACATTTGCGATATAATAAATCCGAGCTTATTTATTCATTTAAAGATATATTGTTATTAGAAAAGTATATAAAAATTAAAAAATGTATAAGTTAATTAAAAATTGTATTTATATTAATAGTAATTAAACAATTTTTATTTGTAAGGGTAGTGAATTCATTGGATGTATTATTTATTTAAAATATTATTTAAATTTAAATGAAATCGAATCCTTCAAATAAAATCTCAAACATCAAAATTTGATTATAAAAAACTTTTATCTATATACCATAGCTATTATAGAAAATTTTATTTTAAAAATTCGCTCGTTTATACAAAATTTCATTCTTTACATTTTACTTTATTTTTAAACGAAGAAAATTACTCATTCTACTTAAGTTTGTTAATTTTATTGATTTCTGTTATGATTTTGATGTTATTCATTGATTTAGTGTTAATCTATGTCCAGATATACAACAAAAAATTTTGTAAATAATTATAATCTTAGTGTTTATTTCTTAGTTGATAGCATCATTTTTATGTAAAAAATTAAATATTACATATTTATATATGCAATGAATTTATTGGATTTATTATTTAAATAACGATATTATCTAAATAAAAGTAAACTATAACATAATGGTATAAAAATAAGCAATACGTACAAAATTTCTATTGTGACATACCATTTTGGAGGAAAAGTTAGTCTAGATTAAGAAATATGTTAGAATATTTCGCGAAATATATTTATTTATTGACCATTATTATGTTAGGTGAATATATAGTGAACATATATATATATATATATATATATATATATATTAACTTGGGGAAAAAGAAATCCATTATTCTTACGTGAACTTTTTGAAACTTCTTTCAGATTCGCTTTGTAAAAAGGTTTAAAACAGTTTTCATGTAGATTTTTAGGTCTTGTGCGAAGCTACGACTGCTGACATGCTGTCAAGTTTGATAATTCTTGATATTTTATAGACATTCTCTACGATGTTGTATCCATGCGAGGTGCATCTTTAGCATCCAAATACCCAAACGGAATTGACGAAACCAAAATTGTGCCTAACTGATTGTTACAGTCATATATAGGACGATAAACACCTTTCACAATTTTAGCTACCTGGTTAGCATTTTCGCCATTATAAAAGAAAAACTAAAATGTATCGAATTTTCTGTTTGTTGTCTTCTATTTTAAAAACCTTTACTCATAACTGAATTAATCAAACAAAAAACCGCAAGAGAATATTTTAGTGTCAAATGTCACCTTTCCAACGAGTATAAATTTGAAATTTTTCGATAGATACCTCACGAGAAAGCGATCACTACAGACGTCTACCGAAAAAATAATGGATAACGTTTTCCCACACTTAATATATATATATATATATATATAAATATATATGTTACATTTTAAAAGACTTATTAATTTAGTGATTTGCTCTTCTATTAAATACGTGATTAATACATTTTCTTTACAATACTTATTGATACAAAATATCCAATTTAAATTTTATACACTAAAATATTAGTCACATAACATTGGCTTTATGTTACAATGATTTAAAGAAACATTTATCAAACAAACAGTTAATCCCTTAAACACTCACCCATGTTTCTTATACTTATTTTTAAAATATTGATAGTCTATTCACATAAGTTTTTTTTTTTTTTTTTAAATAATTCTACTATGAGTGTTGTCTAGTATGAGACATGTACATTAAGTATTCATTAGGCATAGTAGATGCAAATTTATATTATGAAACTCTCCTCTTAGCTCTTATGTCAGGTAAACAGCAGGAAGAATCTTGGCAAAAATGTAAGTTTCGAATGAAAGAAGTACACATCAAGACGAGTACAGTTCTAGATTTACAAACTTCAGAACAGAAGAAAATTGTAATCTTCACTAGATTACTTAGTCAGTATATGATACTTGCTAATAGAGCTGTTTTACAATATTTTTCACTGAAACCAGTTCAACCATGAAGTATAACTTTTACATTCTTGGATAATAAATTTTAAATTCAGTTATCAGTAATATTTATGTGTGATGGATCAGTAGAGTGTTTTCGTGACAAGAATACATGTTTGTTTGCTTGGTTGCCATTTAATTTTATACATTTTAATTTATTGTTTCTTAAACACATTATTGAATATAAATTATTACATTTATCTTTTTAAAAAGCTCTACTTGTGTTAATATTACAAATCATCAATAAATAAATATAAGTAAATTGATTATTTTCTACATTAAATGATCCAGTAAACCTTATTTGACATGTGATAAAAAGTATAATATTCAATCATCTCTTAAGAAGGTATTCGTATAAATAAGTTATTCCTAACTTAATTTATACATTTAGCTCTAATTGTTTTGCTGCATGATATTAATAATGATATTTATTTAAATTATTTTAGTTGTGGTTATTATTATATGTATTCATCGCAGAAATCGTAATTAATTTATAAATAATAAACGTTAAAAATTAATTTTCGAATGTTTAATTCTGGAAAAAGAGCAGATTTTTAATATTCAATTAAGTTAGGCTTTTGTTTACCCGATAACATTTGTGAAATTGAGTGTACATCAAGGTGGTTTAAATAAAAATAGTAACTATGTTCTGAATATAAAAATAATTAAAATTAAATAATGATTTATAAAATACTAGGAAAATGAGCTGCGATTTCTATATTTTACTAATATTTGAATTCAAATATATTATTGAATTTGTTAACTGTGAAAATGTGTTTACTGGAATGTATTCGGTTCTGGAAAATATTCAGCTTTAATTTGATACTTTCACCTTATTGTATATTCAAATGAAATTATTTATTAATTCTAGATATTAAATAAATATCATTTTATTAATGGATATCCATTATTTATTAATGAATATCTATTATTTATTAATGATTGTCTATTATTTATTCATGAATATCAATCACTATTATCATATATTTGTTAATATTCTATTACCTATTTCTATTAACGACTATTTATCAATCATTATTATGAAATTTAAAACAAATTCATTTCAAAATAAATTAAAATTTTACTGTGCATAATGTCACAATTGAAAATATAATTTTGTTATTGTGAAACAGATTATCAAAAAAATGTTACAGACACCATTTCCCTATCATGTAAGGTTTCTCAAACCCTTTGGATTTTCTGGGATTTTAATCATTTGTAAGAGTCTTCGTAAGAACATGTTGAAGACTTTGAAGAAAATGTAGATCAAAACGTTTGCACATAAGTGTTTCTTATGTGAATAAACTATGTGTGAAGAATTCCTTTAACTTTAAATAATATCATATTTTGTAGTAATATTTTATATTTATACGAACAGATTATATCAAACGTCTTACTGAATAAGAAATTTATGAAAACTTATTTAACATTTTTAATTTTTTTCCGTTATGAGACATTATAGATTATTGATGGAGAAATAAATTATCGAGAGTTAAATACATAAATTTTGACTATTGATTGCAATTCAGTATGAAGTATTTGAATTTTTGTAGTTTCCAGAAGCTGTAAATACAGAAAGTGATGCATGTCTATGTTAAAGATTATTAAATTTCACATAATTCTAAGTTTTAATTATCAAAGCTAACATATTAATTTTAATACCAAGTATTTTTTTCAGAGAAAAATATTTTTCAATTTCCCTTAAATACTACAGAATTACAATACTTGTCTATGAATGCTTATTATATTAAGCTATACAAATGTTATCACTTAAATATAAATTATATTTATTTTTTATTAAAAATACATATTGTCTAATACTATAATTATTCATTATTTAATGAAATCTGTTATGTATCTATTATAAACTAAAAATATTTTATACATAAACATTTTCTCTGTAATATTGGCAACAGCAATCACTTTTGCTTAAAATGAAAACTTCTGCAATTGTAAGTTTAGTGATGATTTTTAAAATTTAAATAAAATTTATAATTAAAATTATATTTCTCTATATTATTTAAGGAGAAATATAATTGTAATTAACAATTGAATTTATAATTAACAAAAATTACATTCAATACTGTAATTAAGAGTTATTAAATTAATATTAATAATTAGTATTTAGAGTCCAAAATACAGAAATACCAACGTACATTCAATTTTACAGAATATATATGCAATTAAATATTAACTTTGTACAATTACTCGAGGAAAAATCTTACATGTACATCTAAAAAAATTGTAGTTGATTTTATTAGACATTTTATTTTAGTTTTAATATATTTAAAACAAAATAATTATAACTAATCCACAGGTACACGAAAGAATAAATATTTTAGAACTGTACTTTTACTTTAGGTAAATCTATTATTTAAAATGTGACTTAATAATATATATGTAATTTGTTAAATTTGACATTATTAAATAGTTTAAACTGTAATTGCATTAAATGTGTTGAGAATTTTGTTACGAATTATTCCTACATTGGCTTTATTGTTATATAGGGAGTTTGAATTTCCTAAGCTGAAAGAAAATTTCCAGCCCGTATTGCATTACAGAAACGAATTGGAAAGCAAAATTAATTTCCAGAAATATAGTGCTCCCTATTTCGATATCTGGCAGGAATTTCCGCGAATTCTTATACAATAGCGACATTTTGGGTGGGAGCTTGAAATTCAAGCCACTAATGAAACCGTTACAAGCTCTTCGTTTAAAAGGAAGG
>JAPDSC010125377.1:23528-47510 GCA_026290005.1 Latrodectus geometricus | reverse complement strand
AAAATCCTCAAATAAAGAAGTGAAGCTTTTGAAACATTATTTTGCTCTGATGATTTTCTTTATTATATAATGGAACTAATCTGAACAAAATAATATCTTCTAAATTTTTTAAATACATATTGCGTACATCTGGCTTTTTAGAATTTAATGAGATTACACAAACAGCTGTTATTGAAAATGTTTCATTGGCATGGATGTATTCAAAATTGTGCAAAATTTTTATCGAAAACTATTTCATAACTTAGACTTATAAGAACAAAGATTTTTTTTAATTAAAAAGTTTGTAAATAAAGAAGTTAAACTTTAGTTAATAATAAAATATAATAAAAAATAAATGCGTGGCTTTCCTTATTATAGACTAGAACTATTCAAAAATACACATCTTTTGCAATACCTTATGCCCGAAACAAATATTTATATCATTATCTGGTATTAAATGCGTTGATTTATCAATGTAGTTAGGTTACTGTGAAAAGATACAATGAGTTAAACGATACAGCAGTATGATAAATATTCGGTAAACGTATTATCTAACTAACGCATAAAATAAATCTCTTCTCTTCCAAGATTAACAAAACTATTTCTCCGAAATAATTACCAAAGATTGGATCAAGTTCTAATCTCATTATAATTGCATATTAATTAAGCTTTTTGGGATCTTAAATATTTTATTGTGACCATATAAATAGTTTTAATGCATGATAATAGTTTTAATTATTTAATTTACCACTCTTAATCAATAATACGTCATTTAAAGTTGAAGTAATAATTACTGCATAACATTGCTTAAATTTAGCATAGCTGTCAATTATCCCAAGTACATTATCATTTGTTAAAACCTAAAAGTTATATATTTATCTTTAAAGTTACATAAAAAAAAGATTTATTTAGTACAACGAATAATTAAGAGTTCTTAAGAGTGAAAAATCAACTCAAAAATTAAATTTTAACAATAATCTAAGATTAATTTTACAAGAAACTGATAAATATCTTTAAGTTTCTCTATTTTTTTGCAATAATGTCTTCCAAATAAAGGAGTCTTTAAAAAATATTTTTTATAATATTTTTCTCGTACTAGAAGATAAATTAAAATTTGCACAAATATACATATTATAAATATTGTGCCTAATTCTTTTGTCGCTCTTTTTTGTGATTATACACAAGGTCCTAAATTAATTTATTTCAGTTTTTTATGTAAGTTATCACTTCATATTACTTAGACCTATATTATTAATATCATTAAAAATTATCATATTTACATTACACAAATAGTTAAAAGTAAACATTGAATTTAAAATAAATATTAACCTCATGTAAATTAATAAAATGCTTTGTATAAAGCGATAAATATGAGAAATAAAATTTCGATTAAAATTATAGTTGATAATTAAAAATATGTATCGCATTCAGTTTGTTTCAGCTGCATTAGGAAAATTAAAATATAGGTATAAATAACAAAGTTAAAGTTTAATAAAAAAATCCATTCAACAGTATTCCAAACCTCTAATCGCAATTCATGTATTTATAAATATCAACTTTTACAGTTGTAGGTTGAAGGTCATAAAGGACTATCTTTAATGAAATGTGATTAAAAATTTGTTTATTTACAGTTTCTTCTAAATATTATGAAAATTAAATTGATTGTTGGACTTACTTTAAGTATGTTAATTACAATTTTTAATATCTACTGAAAATAAAAGAATTCATTAGACTTTGAATGTACTTAGTTTAACAAATTTAAAATGAATCCCTATTTAAATCTTTGAAATCATCAGTAAAGTCACTTCATAATTTAAAAGAAATATTTTAATGTATTTATCCAAAACTCCCGATGAAATAATTGCAAAATTCTCTTGGATATTATTTTCTTCTTGCATTGATTAGGCAGTACTTTGCCAAATAGTATTTCAATGTGGAAATCAATGGTTTATCAATTATTGTTTGAAATTTAATGTATTTGATTTCTCATTCACTTAAGAATTTACCTTTCTTAATTGTATTTTAAAAATTTTGTATACATTAATAGTGTTAAGCAAAGTTATTAAAAACTAATTAAACTAACATATTAAATAAACCAGAATTATACTTTTAACTTTAAATATAAATTATGTAATTTTATCTTATGTATTGGTGGTTTATATATTAATCTCTCTCTCTCTCTCTCTTTCCATTAACATATCTTATTATTTTCTATCCATGTAATTCATTTTCTGTAGACATTTCTTTTAAATTATAAATGTTTATAATTAAAAATAAGCAGCAATAAATATTATAAACAAAAAATAAAAACGGTGCTTTGAAAACGAAAAAACATTGTTTTGTGTGAAGTTTATACACATTTAAAGTGGGAAAAAGATTTGTTAACAAATAGAGTTTTTTAAAATTATACTCCTAGCGATAAAATGTAGAGAGATACACATTAAACTTATATGAGCATAAGTAAATTAAGGATTTAAAAAAAATTAGATTCAAGTATGAATAATAGAAAACATGAACACAATGAAAATACATAACACATTCTGTTCTAAAAATATTTTCTTGTCCTTTAAAGTTGTTTCAGATATGTTCAGTAGAACGGAAAAAAATTAAACAGAAATTGGGTAGAAAGATTAAAATTAAATAATAAAATGATACATAAATCAAAATTATTCATAATACTCAATTTTAATTGTTATTTTTTAAAAGAAATTAGAATTTTTTTATAAAAAAATGTGATGTACATTGTTAAATTTATATCTTAAATTCTTTCATTTTAGATTGATTAATCTTCATTCAATATGAATTTCATAAATTCTTGTTTTTAAATGTTACAGAATTTGTAAAGAGTTGCATACCTATAATACTCAACAGATCTTCAGTTGGGCTGGAATTCTAGCTCACTAATGAGAAATATTACAAATTTTTCAAGCAAATTTCGAATGAAATATTCTGAATTATTTTCTATCTCAGTAGCATTTTAATAATTCTTCACTTGTGTTCAATTTTAAAACATCATTTAAATGCAGAGTAAAATACAGCTTTTATATTATAAATTAATATTTTTGTAATATTTATTGCAGTATTGATAAAATAATCTTAGTTCAGTCTCTATGAGAATAATTAAAGAAAATTAATTTAATGACATGACAATTGGGAACTTAAATGTATAAAGATATTGTATATTGTTCATTGATTTTTTCAAAAATTACAAAAACAAATTACGTTTGAATTTATTAAGTTAAGATAATTCTCATCCTGTACGAGTCTCTTTCCATCAAAAAAGGAAAAATATAATTCGAAGTGTGTTTATTTAGGAATAAATATTCACTAAATGATCGAGATTAAAGGTAGGTAATGAGAATTAAACATTCCAGCTTTTTTTCAATGTTCTTTAATTATTTTAAATTAATTTTTTTCTATTTAGCTGAGTATATTGCTAATTTAAGAAATGTCACATTAATTATTTTATCTTCTACATTATTAAGTATAAATTACGTTACTATTTCTTATGTGTAAGTTATTATACACGAGTCACTACTGCCTTTTTTGAAAAACTGGAAATAGCTCTTTCTTCTCCCAGAATCTTCAATCTCTACTACATGGCAGGTTGAATCATATCTTATATTAGAATATTCTTAAGAGTCAAGTTAATAAATAATTTAGTTGTATTTAATAAAAGTGTTCAATTAATGCTTTATTTTATCAAAGCTCATTCCTTAGATAGTACTTTACTTTTTTCGTTGCTCATAATTGCCCAGTGTAATGGAATGCCTTGGAAAAAAAATTTGTGTGCCAAAGTCTTAAACAAAGACCTTCAATTCAAGATTCTTATTTAACCATATGAAATAGCTTGAAGGGCATTTTTTGAGTTTCAAAGTATGACTGTCTTTACAAAATAATGGCCATTAATTGATAGTTGTTGATGGCTAACGCAATAATTAAAATTTCACAATTCTGGTATTAGGTATTGGCTAGAAAAAATTAAAACTCGCTATGGATACCTGCTTCAGTAGCAAGAGCCTAATTTTCTATCTAGCTTCAGATCACTTCACATGAGATCAGCAAAGTGAAGTATCACTCCCCTTGTTGAGTGATTGGGAAGATGACTACATTCTCCTTCTTTCTAAAGTTCTGTTGGTTGAGGACGTGTCTACGTTAATATATGAGTTATAACTTACTTTCGCTTTTGTGGCTTGAATATAAAATGGAAGGTACCAGCTCAGGTGTGACTTCATCATCTAACCAAGTTTAAACTGGGTAATAAGCTAATATTCAAAACAAATTAAACCCAAGGAACAAATCGCGGTTCGCCTGCATAGCTATAGCTGCATGTATACTCCAGAATGGAATGTCTTTCCAACTTAGAACTGTCAAAGTAAGCACGCATTTACTCATTTTGAAGATAGCGGACCCCAATCAAATGAAGTCAATATTAATTGTTAATATCTGTTTTCATTTTTAATATTAATAACTAAGACAAAGTGGAGGAGATGAAATTAGATCATTTCTTCCCAATTCCGAAGCATCAGATTCTTTTTGAGCAGCTTGGATAAATAAAATTTTGAAGGTCAAGTTGAGGAGTTAGAAAATATTTGGAAAAAAATTTATTTGGGAGATTTTTATCATTTTTATAAAATTAATATTTTATTAAAAGATTAGCATCAATGGCTTCTTCTGACTATTTCTGTAATTCTTGTGAATAAATGTGCCACACAAAAATTAGATTAATAGCTTCCTAAATTTTTTGAGATTGATGTATATTGAAATCGATGCATCATTTGGAATGTTTGCTCTATCTTTCGTTATTACCTTTATTACAGTGAACATAAATTAAAAACCTAAAACCTTGTTATGAGATAATTTTTGAAATTAAAAGGATACTCTGAGAGGAAACAAGATTATAAAAAGAATCTTCCCCTTCAATAAGAGGCAATTCTCTGAAAGAAATATATTCCACAAATATGATTCAAGAATCATATGAGCAAAGCATATTCAAGAAATGTGTTTTGCCTAAAATACTCGCCATCTCCCTAACTAAAATATTATTTAAGATCCACCTATAGAAGCAATTGTTCGCGAATGACAATAAGTCGAAACGATTGCTTAATGGAAAATATGTACATGAAACAAAATTGATTTATTTTCTGATATAGAGAGAGAGATTGAAAAAATATCTTCATTTCTCAACCACGATGTATTTGAAAGATATTTCAACTGCAGTTTTATTTTCAATTTATGGTTTACGGAATTTCAATGGAACTTGTAGGTACAGATATAAATATAAATAAACAGAAGATGTATAATATCATAAGCATAATAAAAAAATGTAAAGCACAGTAGCAATAATCAATTTATTAATTTTGTTACATTAAGTGTATAAATCTGTAATTCTACAGTAAAATTGAAGTTTTTTAACCTTATGAAAAATATTTGTAATTAGTTATATACATGGGAGAATTATTATTCGGGTTGTATATTTTTAAGTGCAAAATATGCATTTTCTAAATAATTTAATTAGTGATTGATCATTACTAATTTTTAATCAATTTATTTCAAGGAAGAAATTCAACACTTATTTTTTTAAAAAAATTAAAAGCTTTAATTTAATTTTTTAGTTTGATTTTGGAGAAGTAAATCAGCAAGGCAGTCGGGAATTATAATGCAATGAAATATCCTAACTATATATAATATATGATTTTAATTATATTTATTAATCAAATAAATAATCAATTAGTCAGACTTTAAATGTTTATTAAATTAGATTAATCGTTGAGATAATTTAAAAAGTCTTGAATTCATAAATAAAATAATAGTCTACTTTTCCAAAAAAAAAGTCTTATTTCTCTGCATCAGATGTATTCATAAACTAATAGGTTGTTAAAAATATATTTCTTTAAAACAATATAATCACAAAATATAAAAGACGTCTATTAAAACTGAGGGAATACCAAATTATAAATTGAGTTTCAAAATTACATTGATTGAAAAAGTTCGAAATTTATCATTTCATGTAAAACATAAATCTACCTTTATTATTCATTTATTTTTATGCATTATTCTTTTATTCTGAAAAGAGTATTTCCCATACATAATTAATGTATTCCAAATAATTGAATGTTTTTAAATGGTCATTAAGATATTACATAAATCTTTAAATTCAATCCTTTTCTATTTATGAAAGAAAAAATTTGAATGATAAACTATTTCATTTCTTATTAAATTTATACAAGATTTACTAATATTATTATAGCAGTTAATATATTTAAAATAATATTCGAAAATAAATTTACATAAGATGTAACAATTTAATTGACAGTTGAAATTATAAAAATTTTAATACCAGTTTCATACATATATTTTCACACAGAATTTTTTGAAAATTTAAAATTTCTCTTTTCAATTCTTTGTTACTCTGAAAAATGCAATTCTTATATTAATTATCAAATTTATCTTGCATCAGACATTATCAATTTCTATTTATAAAGAATCAAAGTAGAAGGTATTATATAACCTTCAAATAAAAGAAACAGTAATTTTTCTCATGATAAAAATTGACTCAAGATACAAAAGATACGCGATATATGCAAAACAATTTTCATCAAATAAATAAACAAAAACAGCAATTAATTAAGTAGTTCTAACTATGCAAAACATAGAATAAAGAATGTTATTTTATAACTAATATATGGAATGAAAGATATTCAAAATGAATATTAAATAAATTTTAGAAAATATTAAACAAATGAAACATTTATATTACTGTTTTGGGGAAATGAGGAAAAAACTTCTAAAATGTAAATTAAAAAATTACTAACAAGGTTAATTGCTTAGTTATTAATATTTGATAATATATTAAATAATTTAAGAAAAAAATACGAATTGAAGCTCTTAATCAGTTTTACTTAGATTGAGTTTTAGTCTTTGAATTCTAATATATAGAAGAATATGTTTATTTACGCAGTAATAGATCAAACTAAGAAGTCTTATGAATAAAAAAATTCGAATCATAAACTGAGATTATTGAAGCAAAAAATATTTTTTACGCCAATTTTCTTATCATTACTATATTCTAAGTATATTTTTTATGATTATAGATATATTTTAAAGAAAAGTGAACCAAATGGTATAAAATATTCAATATAAAACTCAAAATTAGATTGACAAAAGCTATTAGTTGATAAATTTGTTTTACTATTGTTTTACTATTTGTTTTATTATTGATGAAAAAAGAAAATTTATCCACAGTTACAAAATTCTACTAAAATTCTATAATGAAATATTTAAAAAAGGCTAGAAAGTATATATCTAAGGATAAAATGGAAATTACATTCACTTTCATATAACGTAGAAAATAGCTCTTACGACCGCATGTCATTGTTTCCATGAATGTAAGGCATTGTATCACCAAAAACACCTTCCAGTGGGTCACGTGTCACACAAAGGAGCAATTTGAAAAAATCCTCGTACCTACTCCGACAGGTATAAAAACAGAAAGAAAAGTGCTACACCTGTATCTGCGATCAAAGTTTAGATCTTATGTTTCGAAAAGCGCACGAGCTTTTTATTAATGCGCGAATATTCCAAACCAGTTAATCTTTGACAAGTTCGAGCTTCGGCCTTATTCCAAAGCTCGCAAGCACCGCTATGTATGTACGTATTAGGTTACGAAAAATTATATATATATTTTTTTTAATAGACATCAAAGGTGATTTGATATTTGCCCAAATATAGCGATAAATATTATTGTTGGGAAAAAGTTTTCTTGTCTCTGCTGAATACTTTTAGTTGTTAGAATTAATAAATATTATGTAATAAGAATATATTTAACATTTAAGTTTTGCTGTGGGAACAGCTGTATTTTCAGAAAATAATGTTTGAAATCTATAATTGAAGGCTAAAAATAAGATGAATCCCTCAACATTTTCTCGAAACTAAAATAAAATAAATTCTTCTAATTGTTATTGCAACCTTTGGAGTTTGAGTCTAGTATGTTTGATTTTTGAGTTCTCTCTTACGTAAGCATATCTCCAACACATCATTCTATAAAAATAAATAAATTATAAATAACAAAACTGTTTGCATCATTTGAGAAATTGTAAACAGTTTTCTCTTTATTTTGTTTCTTTTTAAGAAGTCTATATATAAATTGAGTTAAATTTTAATTTTTGCTGAAAGAATAAAAACGTGGGTGACAATAATTGCTATAATTTTTAAGTCATAAGAAATTAAAAATATTTTAAGCCCAAAATTAAAAGAAAAGTTATTTTCATTTCTGAAAATAAAATAAATTCCTCTTAGTTATATTTAATATATTGCATTATGCAGAGCAGAAGATGCTTATTTTTTTATTTTTTTTTAATGAAAAAAGGACTAAGTGTAATAAATGGATAAAATGTAAAAGATAATTATGAGACATTAAAAAGAGAGAAAGTGTTTAATATAATTAATACAAAAATAAATATCATCTTCTATCTGATAAAAATTTTGCTTATAAATAAATTATCATGCATTATTATAAATAAAACTTGAAATGCTTTATATAAATATTTTAAAACAGATTATATTTTTTAATTTAAAATATATAAATAAATTAGAATTGTAAATATATTATGTAATGTTTTTGTTGTCATGTGCCAGCCAGGCTGGCAATATGAAGTGTGCTGCTCCACTTTTCCAACTGAACCGTACATGGTGTGGAGTCCAACTTCCTCAGTACACACATGCCATAGGTACCTGTTTATAGGGTAGGCAACCATTCACACAAAGAAAGAAAAGACAAATTCAAGAAAGAGATAAAGCTCATCCATGCCCGAGTCATGATTCGAACCAAGGTCCACGACATATGCGTAGTCAGGAACGCTAATCAATTGACATGGAGGGCAGCAGACTATTTACTATTTAATAAATTTGAATTGGATAATTAATATGCTTAATAATCATTTGAACCATAATTTATATTAAGGAAATTATTTTTACTCTAATTTTTGATACAAAAAACATCATTTGTGTGTGTGTCATCAACTTCTGGGTTTATGATTTATTTTAGCATTGAAAAATACAATGAAAGTACATTATCTTCACAGGGGGCATTTATTCTGAAAACCTGATTTCTCATTGAAAATGAACTAAATACATTGGATGCTTCTTTCAGCATCCCGTATTTTAGCATTTTATGCATGGTTTATCATAGGATTTGGTAAAAGTCTTGGTTTTCAAGATTGGTCTTAATAAGGAATTTCATATCTCTTTCTTTATTAGAATCCTATTTTAGTAACATACAATCCTTATTTTAGCATAGTTTAGCTGGTTTATTTTAAAGAAAATGTGCTCTTACACATTGTCTGCAGTCATCTTCAAAACTTTAATTGTTGAATTAAGGTAATCGACTGCCATAATAATTTTAAACATCAGTAATTGAACATGTCCTTTCACCAATAAATACCGTTTATTGAGCATAAAAGCTCGCTATTTTAAAATTGCAAAATTTTAAATATCAGACAAAAAGATACATGAATTGTTCTGGTTTTCTCTTCATTTAAACTTTTTCATACTACAAGAGATTGAATCGGTGTTTAATTGTGTGGGAGTTAAGCAGCAAGAGTGATATATTCGTTCTTAAATTGGTTTCTCGTAATATATAGGCTACAATCAAACAGAAGAATTTCCGATTTGACTAGCCACTTCAAAATAACCATAATCCATTTTATGAAATCCAACTATCATTAAGAAAGCGGACCGTATTCCGCTTTATATGGTTTTGAACGTACTACTTTCTAGGCACAATTACGACACTTTAGCTCATTATTCTACCTCTGTTCTTTACTGAAGAGTATGAGCTTACCATTGACTAGTGGAATACCAGAGCTCTTCAGAGTGGAAGGTTGTTTAAAGCTAATCATTATTGAACAACGCGAGTTGAAAGTTGTACTTCTGTATGCACGTCATCGGGGTAAATGGTTGAGAGTTTTCTTGGTTTTCATCATTGCATTTAATGAAAATGTTTCAATATCTATAAGTAATCTCCCCGAAGAAAATATACGCGCTGATTACTGAAATCCCTTCCAACAGTCTTAAGAGTAAGACTGTCCACCTCATGGCACTAAACTCAAAATCATTAACTGTATTTACAGTTATCCAAATTTTAAGTCATTTTAAAGGGTTCGATAATTTTTCATATGTTTATAATAAATTAACTAAATAAAAGCAAGAATCTTCTAATATAAATGTTTGCTATGAAATGAAGAGCTCAATTTAATGTGTATTTATTTATGCATTTCGAAGATTAGTTTAATGCTACACTAGTTAAGAAATGAGAATGCTCACAATTAACTTATTTTTTTCTATTGTCATTTACCTTTTTGAAATACCATACTTGTTATAAATGTAACTACATTTATACTTTTACAGCTTTAAAGGACACACAAAAAATAATGTGGAAATAAAAAAACATCTTTAATAATTTTCATGCAATGCTACTATATAATTTATTATGTTAAATAAAAACAAGGTCCCCTTTATACTTTTAGAAGAAAATTTTTGTTTTTACTATAATATAAGAAAAAATATTGAAATGTTTCATAACTAAGAAAAACAGTGGCGAAGAGTTGAGGTGCAAATATTTATCTAAATCCTTTATAGCACAGAGCATTTTCAAACTTTCGAGTGTGTCTTTCGAGTTTTATATAGAAATGTTCTATCAAATTTATTATAAAACTCTGAGCACCTACTGGTTATTTATTCTTTATAATTTGGTGTTTTCCAACTTTTTAACTCTTCTTAGAAAACCTCTTCACCCGATTACTGGTTTAATTTGAACAAAAGAACAATAAAGATTAATTTACAGGAGACTTTAATAGAACAAAAGAATCATAAAAAGATTAACTTACAAAAGACTTTAACAGAGCAAAAGAACTATAAAGATTAATTTACGAAGATTTTAATAAAAACAAATTAACCATGATACTAAATTTTCAAAAGACGAATGCACAGTTAATGTAAAGAAAAAAAATGCTTTTATTAAAATAAATTAATTTTAAAACTGAAATTTTCGTGTTTTTGTATTCTCATTGATTTTTTTATACTTAGTTCAAATATAAATGTTTGCATCTTGACATTATTATAAATTTTAAAGAAATAACTAAACATATTGTAAAATATATTGAAAATATATCTAATACACCTTAATATTTACATTTGAAAAAGTATAACATAATGCCATTAGACATTAACTCAAAGATTTGCCTCGCTCCCTTTCAGTCAAAAATATATTTTTGAATAAATTTATTCACATACATTTGTAATAAAATCTTTCACAAATATTTTAACAAAAATGTTCACACATTTCAATTGTTTAAGGATGAAATGTGCGTTCAGAATAATAAAAAATCAATTCTTCCATTCATTATTCTTTGTGAGGTAACCAAATGGAGCGACAAAAAACATCAATTCTTCCACTTTGGATGGAAAATTCTCCAATGAATCGAAAAGCACTCAGAGTGTTTCCCCGTCACGCACATTACTCTCCACTGCATTCACTCTTCTTGTTTGAAAGTACAATGAGTGTTTATTTGGTTCCTAAAAAAAATGTCAAAATTCAAAACATATATTTTTTAAAAAGAGTTTAAAACTTTCCGGTAAATTGTATATTAATATTTTTCTAATTATTAGAATTTCTAGAAAAATTTTATTATTTTAAAGAAAAATTCCTGAATACATTCAAAATTGTCTAAAATTTTTAATAATTTGAGAAATATTCATAAAATTGTAAATTCACTATATTATTTACTTTATATAAAGTATTACTTTTAAATAATATAAAGAGTTTATATAATTATTTAATTTTAAATGAAGTTTTGACGTTTATTTTATGTAAAAGTTAAAATAAATTGGTAATTATATTTTCATTGATTTGACCTGCTGAAGTAGTTTCCATTTCCATAGTAAATGTGATTACTGCACTATAAAAGAGAATATTTACATTACTTGTAATGGTAAACTCTAAAACCAAGTTGCCGGTCATTTAAAAAAATTAATAATAGCCGAGTAATGCATTGAATTCGAGTCTAATTGTCGATGTGATTTTTCTTAAACGGGTTTTGAATCCAATTTATATGTTATAAGTTTTAGTCGAATTATCTCTCATTTGGAAAATGACTGTAAAGCAAGAAGCAAAAAAAGCTAATTTAAGAATAAGTCAATCAAGTATTAGTGTAAATATCATTGTTGTTATTAGAAAAATAAAAGAAATTTTTTTTAATTAAAAATAGGTAAAACAAAAGATATTCATATTACGAAAATAAAATAAAACGGAAGATGATTTTTTTTTATTTCTGGGGGTGGCAGGATCTAGAAATAAAAACGGTACTTAATATATATAAATAAAACACATTTAGGTATTTATTTCAATAAATTATAATTCATGCAGATATTATTTTAGAAATTATTACATTAAATTGATAAGTAAATATTATGAAAATCGTGCAAAAATTCATTGTAATAAAACTATTAAGTAAAACTTAACATCTAATTACTTTTTAGTTACGGTCATTCCCTACTATTTAAGAATTCTTCTACTCTCAATTTAAACCAAACTTATCGTAAAGAGACAAAATTTCCTTGAGTTTTATTCTGCAAATTGAGTTAATTTCTTATAAATTTATAATCGTAAAAACTTAATATTAATGTGAATTTTTTATTAGCAAATTATTATTTTTGTAAGACAATGGAACAATGAAGATATTATACAAATAATTGTTTCATTACCGTAGTATATATGAAAGAATTTTAAATTATAATGTCATAATAACAGAATAATTCAAAGTTAAGAGAAATGATAAAATTTCCCAAAATATAATGATGGGAATAACTGTGTAACTTGTTTTTAAAATTAATAAACTGAGACGATTAATATAAATGGAGTTAAAAACTGTAAATAATATTAACTGGAAACTTAAATATTAGTTAATCATTATTTATGATTTTTTTCAATATCTTTTTTACAAGTGTCTAAAAGTAAAGGGAGATTTATTTCTTTACTCGCTAATTATGTGCTTGGTCAAATCACTTATAATTAATAAAATTATTTAGAATTAAACACATTATAATCAGTCAACGATTTCCTTAAATTTTCTCTATTCGCTTCAAATGTAAAAGATAATTTTATTTTCATCATTTATGGAAAATACCATTCACACATACACAACATCATAAAAATAATAATTATGATACTAAATATAATTTTCCTGAAAATTCTACTTTTATTGGCTATTTAAATCAACATTGTAACTGTACCAAACAATTAATAAACTTAAATTCAGTTTCTGACTTAATTCAAATATGTATTTAAATGTTAATGTATTGATACTACAAAACCCGAGGTGTTAATAGGGTTGGAGGGAAAGTTCTGTCGTATGATGTGTGATGTTTTGCGATCCATGTTGGAAAATAATCCACATTTAACAAGTCGAGAAATTGCAGAAGAGTTTGGCATTCCTCATACAACTGTTGGAGATCACATTAAATCTCTAGGGTTTGTGTTAAAACAAAGTGTTTGGGTTCCACATGAATTAACGGAAAATAATTTGTCTGATCGTGTAAGAATATGTACATCACTTCAGATTATACACAATATGGAGTTGATTTTGGACAGGCTGCTTACTGGGGATGAAAAGTGAATTCTTTACGAGAATATTTAAAGAAAAAATCTTACTGTAAACCAGGAACATCATCAGCAACAGTTCCAAAACCAAGTATCCATCAACGAAAAGTACTGCTTTGTTTGTGGAGGGGCAGGAAAGGTCCAGTGTATTATGAGATGCTGAAACAGGGAAAAAACGCCATCACGGATCTATACTGCAATCAGCTGGATAAATTGAATGCAGCTATCAAAGAAAAAAGGCCAGCATTGGCGTCCAGAAAAGGAATAGTATTCCACCACGATAATGCTCGCGCCAGCATACTGCAATGGTGACACTACAAAAACTGAATGCGTTAGGATGGGAAATCCTTAGTCACCTCCCGTATTCACCTGACATTGCACCCTTTGATTATTATCTGTTCAGATCTCTGCAAAATTATCTAACGAGAAAAAATTCAAGTCTTTTGAAAGTGTTTCTAAGGCAGTTGCTGACTATTTTAACTCCATGGGTGAGAATGTTTACTAAACAGGAATTTACAGGTTACCTGGAAATGGCAACAGGTTGTAACAAATAACGGAGCATATAAAATTGATTAATACTAAACACATATTTTTATAAATGAATTCAAATATTTTCCTTAAAATACGACAGAACTTTCCCTTCAACCCAATAGTTTGATTGCGTCTTTCGTTTCAACTTCCCAATCTCTTTTAAGTGGCATTTAATTTTCAGTGTGAAAAACAACGTGAAACTTTCTCTCATTTAAAAAAAAAATTGTAAAATAGAATGCTGAATAAACTGTAATTCATTTGAATTACGCAAGTAAATACTTAATAATGGTTTGTCTTTATTTATACCGAAAATAGGGGTTGAGAAAATCCTCTAACCTAACATAATTCTCTGTCTAAAATATTCAGTAACCATTAAGCAAGATATAAAAATCTAATGTTTCCCGGTAGAAAAGAAAAAAGATCTTAAAACATGGTGCTTAAGTTTATCGCTAAAATGCTTTTGTTTATCGCAGTATATTTTACCTGTTGTTTAAAATGAAAATCGACTTTAGAAGGAGACTTCCATTTCTTTCCAAGGAAAATTTCAAAAGAAAAAGAAATTGTAATCTATTTTATTTTATTTTCCAATAAAAAAGTTCCTACTCGAGTTATGTAAAAAATGTATTTTATTCAATCAGTTGTTTGTTATCTAATCATATTTAAATTTTAAAACAAATATGTATGTTCTTATAACTACCCTTATATACAATTAAATTAATTTTTAGAAAATGAGTAAATTAATTTCAATACACAATAATTCCTCTATAACATACGTGTATTATCTCGTATATTTTAGACAATATATAATAATTTATACTTTAATAAAATATTGTAAGGAAATACACCGTTATTAAAACTATAATTAATCAATTAAACTTATCAGCATTTACACATAATGTGAGGGTCTAAAGGTAGTTTAACTTGTTGCACGTCTTTGTAGAATGTTTTAAAATGCTTCCACAAATTAATTATATAATACTTTATTCTCATATAAAAAATCGTTGGTAAAAATACCATTATTGTAACTATAACTAATCAATTAAACTTATCAACATTTAAACATAGTCTCAGTGTCATGTCTTGCTTTCGTACACCAATATTTAAGGGCCAAGGTACCTCTGATATTATTTATTTAGCATTTTGTATCAACCCTAAATCCAGTAAAGTTTTTTCCTGTGCTGAAATTTTCGTGTGGCTGAAAGCTTTGTCATGTCTGAAGGATTTATTTCTCCCTCGTTCAGGTGACACTAGATGGCAGCACTACAAGCAAGTAATGGATCTTCTATTTTTTGAATCAGAGTTAAAGTGGAATTGGACTAGACTTGGTGTTGCCTAGACTTGGTGTGCTAAAATGTAATTTAAATATTGGGACTTTGAGCTGGTGGAATAAGCATTTTAACTTGATTTTTGTCAAACCATAATGCAGTTGAGAGTGCGATATCAATCTGAAAAATTATAGTGTTGATACAGAAAAAGACCCGTCCCAAAATGTCTCCACTATATTGAATGCATGCTATTGGATAAAAAGCAACTACCTTAGTTGCTTACTTACTTTAAATAAAATAAAATTAAACTAATTAATAATTTTAATTAATAATAAAGTTAGTTAATAATTCTTAAGTGAAGGGTATTTCTTCAGTGGTTATTAAACAGGCAATTTTTAAAAGTGATAAAATAAATTTGATCCATTACACTTCAATAAAAGCCTTCAAAGCATTTTCTCTGCTTGGTTGTGAGTGTAATTCAAGTTTGGTGAAATAAATACAGTTAGATATTCAAAGTTGTACTTGCAAAGTGTTTTCAGCAGTTGATATGATTTATAGATTTTTTTAAATCAAATCTTAACAGAAGAAATCATGATAATTAAATCACCAAGAAACCATAAACTGTTGTTTACAATGATGTTCATTTATCAATCTCAGATATAATATAGCATGAAAATAATATAATATGAAGATCTATATTAATAAATCTGATTATCGTGCCTTAGCAGAATGGTTCTGATATATGTTTTTAAATTTTTAAATCATAATTAATAATAAGTAGTGATATGAGATGTTGTTTCCACTTTAAATTAAACTTTTTATGTTATTCTATTTTTTATTTTTTATTAATTCCCAGTTATTTCCCTGGATATTTAAATATTATTTTTAATAAACAATACTTATAATTTTTAATAAATACAACTTAATTTATAAATAATAACCATCTAATACATAAGATGTAGACAAGTATTAAATTTTATTTTAAAAAAAAGAAGCTATTAACTTTAAAATCAAACTTAAAATTAAGCTTGTTTTATTCGATGTAAATTTTTAATTTGACAAAAAAATTCACAAATAATTGTGTTGAACGTAATAATAAATTTCAAAAATCAGCAAACCCCGAAACGAATTTAATAACACATAAAAAAGTAACTATACAATATTTTAATATGTAAACTGAATATGTTATATTTAAATATCACAGTTTAAATCTATAATAACCAATACAAATAATTCCTTCATAAATATTATATTTTAATGATATTACTTTATATTCGCAGAATGCTTCCTAAAATAAAAATTTATAAGCAAAACAGTATGTGTTTTTCATAAGATTTATTTGAGAACATTTGTTATATTTTAATTGATATTAGTTAAAACACACAATAAATATCATACAGAACAGAATTCAATTACAAATGAATGATATATTATATTTTTATTTTCAGTATTAAAAACTTTAACTGTTAATTTTGAATACTGGAATAACTTAGTTAAACTTCGTATTTATAATAACTATATTAATTACGGTGAAAATAATCAAAATTGCAATATTCCCCAAGATTCAAATTATTCAAGTAATTTACAAATTTGGTTGTACATTATTTTGAAAAAAAATTTTATATTTCAATATACTTTTGTGTTTAGATATACAGACAATTTCATTATTTTCATTGATTTAAATTTTCATGATATTTCTATTCTATATTCAAGAAACTTTGTAAATCATTAGATGACAGGTTAAAAACAAAATTAAGACACAAAGGAAAATATTTAAGCAATTTGTTAACAAAATAATTTTTCAGGTATTAATTATTACACTAAAAAATTCTTTTAATAATTGTTTTCAGTGTTATTATGTTTTAAATAACTTAATTATTTCAACCTAATTTAACTAAGGAATATAAAAAAGATAAATCTGCTTTTAGATATTTTGTGAAAAAAATTATATAATTTTGGGAAATGCTTCTTAAAAAAAGTTCCCTTGAAACTGCAATTAAAGTTAATAAGGCAATAAAACAGTGCTAATAGAAAAAGAACATTTTTACAAAAGTTAATTAGTATAAACTCATTTTAACAAAATGAATTAAATAATATAAATCTAGAATATATATGAATAGTTTTAATATCATATAAACTTTTATCAAAAAAAGCATATTAAAATTTATATTGAATAAACTTATTAATTAAATAAACTTATGTCTTTATAAAATCGCATTAAAATGCTTATTTTGGTAAGAATTTTCAATTCATTAAATATATTTCTTAAATTTTTTCATTAAATGAATAAATAAAGTAAGTATGTAACTATGACGTTAAATAATACTTTCAACCCAAACTTTTCGACACTTTATAAAATGAATTATTAACATATCTTAAACATTCAACTTTTGTGTGAAGACTTTATTTTAAATAACTAATTTCTTTTTTATAATATATATATATATATATATATATATATATATATATATATATATGTTACCGTGAAAGACCGAAATCAGAGAATGTCGACATTCACCGGTGAATGAACACATACCAAAAACGTTGGTGAAAGACCGTACAATTGATTACATTTCTTGCACTTTCGGACCATCGCCGGTATATGTCGACAATCACTGACAAGCTTTGGTGGAATTTTAAAAGATGATTAAAGAGCTCGAAAAGGAGATAACAGAAAGCAACGTCAACAAAGAGGTGCGGCCTAGAGCACGTTGTGTTTTGTTGGAACACAAGGTCAACAGAGAGGCGAAAAGATAAGAAAATGCAAATCTGCATTTCTCCTCTCCGGATACGGAGAGATGAAACGTATATTCAAGATTCACCATTAATGCATTGTGGATGTCGACATTTGCCGGTGTAAGTGAGAAATGAGGATATCTAGCAAATATTTCGGACATACACCAAGCGATTACGTGAATGTTGACATTCACCAGCGAATGTCGACATTCTCCAGATTTCGGACTTTCACGGTAACATATATATATATACTCACAACCGGAAGTCTGACTGGTACAAATATTTGTAATAGTTTTTGAAACACTACTATAATTCGTTTTCAAAGAAGTTGCAATAGATCAAATTTACTATTTTGCTGATGGCATAAGATTTAATGTGTATTAAAACCTAGTTTAGAGAAATTTGTCTTTTCCGAACAATTCTTATTTTAATTTAGAAAAGAATTAATCTTGTAACATCACTGAAGAACAAAATATTATTGTAAAAATGAAACACAATGTCTTGAATAAAATTGACATCTTTATATTTAACTACTAACTATAACTAGATATTTTATCATTTTTATACATATTTGTTAAAAAAAATAAAATAAAATAAAAAATCAGAAGTAAAAATTGAGAGCAAATTAATCACAAACCATTTATGTTGTGGAATGCTTTGACATACTTGGTATTATATTTCTAACAGCTAAGATAATAGATCTTATCTCCATTATTATGTTCATCTACAATGTAGATGATTCTACATTGTTAAAGCTTGCTCTCATCGCAATCGTATTTATACTTATAAAAATGATCAACATATTATCTTGATTAAATAAATGTTTCGAATGAACATTTATAAACTGAACAGACCATAGATTTGGTCATGTTATTTAAATAAAGATATTGATGATTACATTTATTTGTAATTAATAGTTATGCTCAGTAAAAAAAAACAATTACGCATTTTTTTTTTTTTTTAGTTTAAGTATTTCCTTATGAATATATTTCAATTTGAATACTGTTTCTCTTATTTCATTTGTTTTGACTTGAAATAGAAACATGTCTTGAGTAAAAGTAACCAAATGTAAAAATGTACCAATATTATTTGAAGGGATTATATAAACTGCTATAGATAAAAGTAATTAGAGTATCTTAATTTTAAAACGGTAAAATTTCCTTACCGCTTAACATACAACAATATAATTGTAAAGATATTTTGTTTAAAGGAAATTTAAATTAGATTTAAAAATCTAATTTTACTAGTGACTAATATTTTTAAAAGCCTTTAGAATTTTAAGTAGAGCTTTCCATTTAAATAGTTTGTTTCGTATTAACCACAAACAAATTTATTTAAAAGTTTCTAAGAAACATTTACTTTTACTTTATGAGAAATTTTATGAGAAACAACTTGAAACCAATTATTTTTTTCTTTTTTCTTCTTTTTCTTTCCTTTTTCTTCCTTTCTTTTTTTTTTTTCTTTTATCTCTTTTTTTATTGAAATTCTGAAATTCTAAAATTGTTTTCAAACTCATAAATACCATGAATTGAAAATACATAGACAGAATGCATATACATTTATTTTTTTTATTTATTTTTTTTTTAAATGAAAAATCACAAAATCAAATAGTAAATGTTTTTAAATGTAAATTATTGTATGAATATAAAATCAGTAATAATCTTTTTATATTTTTGATTAATTTATATAAATAAAAACTAGTGTTCTTTACATATTTAAATTGATAAGCCTGCGTTTCCTTGTGAAATAGCTAAAATACTATTGATAAAAAAAGTGACGATAATGAATATTCAAAGATACCAAAGAAAAAGGATTAGGAGGAGAATCAACATGACTTCGTTCGTAAAAGGAAGTAATAAATTACTAAAACCACCAGTGATTTTAAAAAGAAGTTTTGCATGTTTTTTATGATCCTTAAGT
Organism: Latrodectus geometricus; assembly: GCA_026290005.1. Classification (NCBI taxonomy): domain Eukaryota; kingdom Metazoa; phylum Arthropoda; class Arachnida; order Araneae; family Theridiidae; genus Latrodectus; species Latrodectus geometricus. Next base: position 27,422 of record JAPDSC010125377.1, on the reverse strand, counting down.
TTACATTCATACATTTTAAGATTAAAATCCTAATGTGCGTTACATAACTTCTCATAAATTATGAAAATACTTTGCAAAATAAAGATATTTTAAAAAATAAATTTTGAACTTTTAAAAAAAAGGAACAAATCTTCCAAAAAGGTCTTAATCTTCTTAAAATTTAAGAAAAAAAATCTTAAATTATAAAAATTGTTCTTTGCCACAAAAGAAAAATCAAATTACTTTACTTTTATTTCTCCTTAAAATATATATCAAGAAATATTTCATTATTTTTTGAAATTGCATTCATATATTTAAGAGATGCATTTGAGAGAATCTGATTGTTATAATTAATTAATTTTTCCAAATCCAATTGAAAGCAAGAACGTTTTTACGAATAAACTAATAATAATATGCATATATCTCATAGTTACATTTTTCTCTATATTTAATAGAGATATTAATCATTTAGCAAGTTTCATAATTTTTCAGTTTATATATATACTTCTCGTAGGAAATTTATCTAAAAAAACAATATACTGCTTACAGCTATTCTTAAACGAAACATTTTTTGCATTTCAAAAATTAGTTTTTAAATTATATTTCAAAAGTAAAGACTTTTTAGTAGAAATTTCAAAATAGCATGACAATTATTTATCTTCATGAAAATTTAAAAAATATCTGTCTTTATCGTTGTTTGTAAATTAATATTAATTTAAATGAAAAAAAAAACTTAATTATTTTAATATGAAAGTGTTGCCATCAAATTTTACTTCCCTGTTAATATTTCTTTCCTCAATCAAAATTTATGGAGTTCGAATCTATTCAATTCTCTATTTATTTAAAATCAAATTTTGAATTTTAAATAAAAATATTCATTAAAGTTTTTATTGTTTCAGTCAAGAACTACTATAATTCCTAATGTAGAAAAAATTTAAAATCATAAATATGAAAGAAACTACCACCAATGAATCCAGTATTTAATAACAGAAGCGGATTAAACGCAAGAATAATTTATCACCATCAAGAAAAGAAATCTCAACAGTAATAAATAACGTTTAGTAATGTAAAATAAATTATCAAAAAAAAGAATTCATCAAGTCATGAAGCGCAATTTTTAATAAAATAAACAATAATAAATTAAAATAAACCAAATCTTATCACTCGTCATGAATTAGAGTATTTGGTAACATAACAGATTAAATAAAAAATAATAGAAGATCGATATATTCACATGCCATGAGATAATGCATTAAGTAACTTAATAGATTAAAAAAATGTACAAAAAAATTAACCTGATCAATTAGTTAGAAAAGTACAATATTGAAGGAGACAAATAAACTTAATGAAAAATAAACACATAAAAAATTATCACCCATGAGCTAAAATATTTATTAAAATATTGCAGCTCATGAACTAATATAGTTTAAAATTTTCCTTAAACGGCAATATTAAACTATACATTATAGTACTTTAACAAAACAGTAAATGCAGAATAGATCTAACAAAATAGTTAACACAGAAAATTCATTACTTCGGATGAACAGCATTTCTTAAAAAAAGTTTTGTTCATATTTTATTTTATAATACATTTGCTTATGACTGACCATATCTCTCTCATCATTTTACAAAACTATTCTTTTAGAATGACTGAGTAAGTGTTGTTGATGAAGCCAAACATCCCTTTAATGCATATATCATATTCAGCTTGAATAACTATCAAACAAATTAAATCAAAGTATTACGTACCTTCGTGCAGTTAGGAAATTAACTTTGTAAAAATACTACAGCTGTTTTTATATTATTTACTTATTTATTACAAATACCCAGATAATTGGTGATGACGCCATTAGATCTCTAGCTATCCAATAACTCGGAATTGCACATATTAAAAATGCAAGTGCTGGGCACGAATCAAGATGTTTAATATCAAATATTTTATCTTTTTTGCACAAAAGATACGAGAGAGAATTCAAATTTTTAACTGATAAAAATTCATTAGTAGGCAGCCTGTAGAAAGGCGAAAAATGCCCCACTTGGATTTCTAGGAAATTCAGTAATAGATTTTGATCACTTAAACAGGATAATACAAAATGTACTGACAGTTACACAAACATGAAAACATGCTGATAAATAATCATTCTGCTTTATTTTATCAGCATGCTTTTTCTTAATCGCTAATTTTACTGAATGTAAAGAGAGGGTATTCATATAAGTCTGTGAATTACTCTTGCCTCTTTGTTTGCCAAATATTCAACAGCCTAATCTATAATAATAAAAGCAAGTGTAATGTGTCTGTCCGTTTGTCTGACCGAGCTCTCCAGCCAAATCTATCACACGCAGGGACCTGGAATTTTTTACACGGAAGCACAAGGGGGCTGGCCACCAGACCTCGAAGCCCGATTTTCGATTTTTGAATTAGAAAAATTTTAAAAAAATTATTTATAAAACTTCTTCTCGAGATCGCTGCTCGCCGATAGCTGATTCCGGGGTTATGGATAGATAATAAAAGCAAGTGTAATGTGTCTGTCTGTCTGTCCATTTGAAATTTGTTCGTTACCAATGTCAAATTATGGTAAAACTATACTTTAAGATGGCCCCTTGGCAAACATGGCGATTTTTCTTTGGCTATCGTTTTTATTGGCGATTTTTGTTGGCACAGACAATGAATTCCCCTGTTGCTATCGGAATATGATTGGGGTTTGCCCGGCTTGGCGATCAATCGCGATTACAACTTTTCGAGAATCAAAGAGGCACCATAAAGTATATTCCTAATTTGAATGTTGTTAGCTTGGTTGTTTAAAAATGCCGCCATTTCCCCTATTTTTACATGATTGTTATTAACTGGAAAAAAAGAAATAAAAGTTTCATTCATTTAATGTCGCTGAATTCGGATAACTATTCCCTTTTTGACTAAAAATTTAGTCAAAGGCAACCTCTATGATTATAATGATTTCTTTTACTGAAATTCGGAAAGTTTTCATCATTCGCACTTACAATATGAAATAACTTTAATTTGAATCGAAGTTGATCTATAACGTAGTAAGTTTCATTGAATATAAATTAATGTTTTGATTGCTATCAATATTAAATCCGACATCAATTTTGAAACATGGAATATTATTGTATTAGTCTGCAATAATATAAACATGTAAGAAGTACAACAGCGGTAAGTTATGATAGGAACCCTTTTCCTATTAACTGAGAAACTAGCGCCCTCTATTCCAAACTTTACAGAAATTTCTAGACGTTTCCAGAAGTAAAAATTGTTACAGTTATTTAAAACTGTAAAGGCTGGTTTGAACATCCACGTGAGAAGGTGCTACGTGGATATGATACGCGAGTGAAGTGAGACAATTTGCAGAATTTCACATTCTAATTTTGATTTGATAAGCTGCGTTACTGCATAGTTTACTTAAAGCAAAAAATTCATCACTTATTTTCATTAGAGTATTTAATTCCCGTGGGAGAAGAAATGGATCCTAAAAAGCCTGAAGAAAAACCTGGTGAGAAAAAACCCGGACAGCCTGATGATAAAGGAGGAAAACCAGGAGAAAAGAAACCTGGGGAAGAAAAAACTCCACCTACAATGTAGAGGATCAGCTTTTATGGAAGAATAAAAAAATAAAAAAAAATGAAGCCAAAATTATGAGTGAGTGATAAAATGTTATTATTTATGTTTTAGAGAATAACTTATAATAATCAAGATGAAATCTTAATTTTGCATTTTAAAATTTGGACTTTACTTACCCTTATAATTTTTTCCGCCTTTAATAATTTCGGTTAATTCCCAGTGAACGGTACGCTCCTTATACGGTACGCATATATACAACGGTAATCTATAATAATAAAAGCAAGTGTAATGTGTCTGTCTGTCCATTTGTCTGACCGAGCTCTCCAGCCAAATCTATCGCA
>JAPDSC010125377.1:8743-23518 GCA_026290005.1 Latrodectus geometricus | reverse complement strand
CACCAGACCTCGAAGCCCGATTTTCGATTTTTGAATTAGAAAAATTTTTTAAAAATTATTTATAAAACTTCTTCTCGAGATCGCTGCTCGCCGATAGCTGATTCCTGGGTTGTACCAGCTCCTTTTGAGAAACAATTCTGACGACCATCTTTTGGAAAATTTTCCGTTTAAAATATTTAGAATATATTGTTCCTTTTTATCGACGGGGAATGTTGTGTGTGCGGGGGGGGGGGGAGAGAGAGAGACAGTCTACGTGTCCTACACTACTATTCCTGCGCTATTCACTTATCTGCATTTTCTAAATGCACGGGCAACGCCGGCGGGTACAGCTAGTTTCCAATAATTCCGCCATGAGCTGGAGTCCACAAAAAAATCAGATATTGAACTTGCAAGATCTCTGTTTTGCAAAATGAAGATATTATTTGCATAGTGTTTGTGTACAACAGATTGGAGAGCCAATATAGAATAAAACAAGATAACCGCTTGATGGAAAGAAGATTGTCGAACAGACAACTGCTTTAAAGGGATGTAAAAAGCTTTAACTTTTACATCGCAATGTGTAGAGTGAACTCTGATTGGATCATAACAAGAAAAAAGATCAAAATACACTCCAACTCAATCACCAAAATCATTATTAAATATGGATCTAGATGTAAATACATGTAACCCTGAATCTCTAAAATAGCAGTTTTCAGTCATTGAGGAAGAAGTTGTTCGAATCTGTTGTTCACTCATGTGACTCTTACAAACATCCATATCTAACTTCAAATGAGCCCAGAACTCGCCAAAGTTAATAAGACAAGTAGATCTACAAAGAATCTGTAATTCTATTGAATGTCAGGGTCAATAGCTATATATGAATATTGTATGAACTCCTTATTGAGTTTTAAGGTTTCTCTATGCATTAATAACGTTATCTCTCCCGGTGTTTCAGTATTCAAAGAGGAAACGGTTGGCATATCTTTCAATAATGCTTCAAACTAGGTGATCTGTTATTTAGAAACTGCGTTATCAGACTAGGGTTGGTCTTCACAGCACTTGTTATAATGCGAAGGGCTTGGTTCCAGATAAATTCAAGTTTTTGAATGGTACCAGGAGCAGTAGATATCAAATCTTCCCTATAGTTAAAAATGGGTTACAGGAAGAGTTTGAAAGTGTCTATCAGAGTATCACGACTGCAACCCCATTTGCAACCAAAAGCCTCTTAAGAACAGGGAGATTTTACCAATTTTTCCACAATTGCAGTCAACATACTAATTCGATATCTACTTATTAAAGAATATTTTTATTTTTTATTATAGAGACAATTAGACTTGGTTAAAAAGAACGTGGTAAAATAATCAGATGATTTAATATAAATTATATAGTCTCTTCATTAATTTAACAATAATTGAAAAGTAGGATGTTTGAGTTATTATGCATTGAGCAATTTACTTATTTCAACTGTGCATTCTGATTTGAACTCGAAAATCATCACATGTCTCTCAAAGAAAATAAAACATGAATCATGTAAAAAAATCCAGAAATGTGAAAATGTTTTTATGTTTATACACTTACATTACGTTAGTGTACACTGAAAAGAAAATAAACATTTATGATTAGATCTTTCTCGTAAGCTCCCAATCTATTTATTTTTCACCATTTTAAATATATTTATTGACATTTCAATTTGAAAAATTAAAACTTACAATATTCAAATTATTCCTCTCTTTCATCTGAAAAATCATATTTAAATATAATTAAAGCTGTTATACCATTTTTTTTTTTTTTACTTTAAAATACTTTTCAGTAGAATTTTCTTTTTCTTTTTAAAAATTTGGCTATGAATTATTCTAAACTAATTTTTATTATTATTCTAACTACTTAACTGCAAGTTCATTTATTTCCATTTGAATTCATTTGTGAACATGAGATTACGCAAACTTAAGCTTCTTCTCTCTATAGCCTCTCATTTTTAGATTTATGAATTACAAAAAAAGAAAAACGATAGTTATTATTTTAAGTGATTAAAATATTTATTACAGATTTTTTTCCGAGAAGATAAAAGGAAGAAAGCTTTTGAATTTACATATTAAAAATCTTTTATTGTAGCATATTCTGATAAATGTGTTTAGATAAAGAAACAAAGATTTTATACATTAGAACATTTCTTATCTTGAAATCAATTTTTTTCTTAATTTTTTTTTTTGGCATTCGCTGCTTTAAATTGATTACATTTGTTGGCCTTATTTCAAGTAATTTCTTTTTTCATTTTAATTAATTATATAACTATTTATAAAAGTAATTACTTTGTTAGTTTCCTTTAAAAAAATAGGGCTTTAAATGATAACAAATGATTACCAATTATTACGAAAAGCAATAATGGATGTTTGGCGTATATGAGGGCATGAATTTTTGCCTTTCGAGAAAAAGATTTTTTCTATTTTTCACAACTTATAATTTAGGAAAGGAAATTACATGATTAGCTGTAATGACTTTTGTCTGGAAGGTATTGTAGATGAATTTACTGAATATCGTAATAATGAGAAGAAGTTTTATTATCATTTACCCTTTTTATGAATAATGCATTTTTTAATGAAATTGTTGATGTTCTACCATCACTCAGTTGGCAAAATATTTTTTTTTAAATCTATACATGCTTACCTGTAATCTATGTCATTTATACTGAATTTATTGTAAAATTATCACTTTTTGAAAATAAACTATGAGTAGAAAAGATTTGTTTTATTTATGTACCTTAATTTAATCTCTATTTATCTATACAGAAGTTTTCTTTTAAACAATAAGAACTTCACAAAAGTGTTCTCATGTTTCATAAATATGTTAAAGAGTTATCTTTTAACATATTGTACAATATCACCTCCTACCTAATATGCAAATTCCTTGGAAATTATCTTTGATACATTAAATTTGATTAAAGAAATAAAATTATTGACGATAGTTAAATATCGATGGCAAAATCTGTATTGCAAACTGACTTACTTAAAATGCATCCTAATAATTGAACAATCGTAAAATTTGAAGAAGAAACTTTCAAGAAAAAGTTTTTGATATTGCTTTTATTTATTACTAAAAACTTTATATTGGTACATTATATTCATAGTAATAGAATATTGTAAGACTTATTATTAAGTAATTAAAATAGATTAAGATAAGCACATGATTTGTGTAATTAGGTTAAGTCTCAGTATTCTTAGTCACCGTCATTTTCTTTTCATTTCATTTTGTGAGGCTTGATAATATATATATATATATATATATATATATATATATATATATATATATATATATATATATATATATAACTTTTCAACTATTAACAGCTGTGAAGATTGATAATAAATGATTAAAAGGGTTTAAAATAATGCTTTCAACTTTTGATGCTTAAGCTTAGGCAGTTTCTTCTCTTTAAAACACTATAAGTTTCTTGTTCTACAACCATTATGTTTCAAAATTTGTCATTTAACCATTAAAAGAGATTAAAATAATAGTTTAAGCTTACGATGTGTGAAATTAAATATATTGTTCTTCTCTTGATCACTGTCAGCATTTTGTTTTTCATTTTGGATTTCTTTCTTAAATATAAAAATTAACATTTAACTCATGATGACACCATTTTTTTTAATATAATTAGCATAGTCATATTTTTGTTGAAGTAAACATCCTTCTTATCCAATAATCAATTTTATAACCATGTTCATTTTTCTTCACTTGGCATTTGATAAAATTGTATTTCAGTCATTTAGGTTACAAAGATTATTTACAACATTTGCATATAGTCTATATGTACATTGATGAATGAATTAATGAATTCTGATAAGAAACAAACTTGCACATTTTCTGAAATTTTGTAATGAGAAACTTTTCGTTACGAAAGCAGTTATAAACATTGCTTTGTAAACAGATAACTGAAGTTTCTCTGAGTTAAATCGTAAAGATTAAGCAAAAAGTGACCTAATCTTTTAGATTGTCTTTTATTAAGGTAAAATAAGTTAATTTTTTATATTGATAACACTTTCTATCATTTCCTTCATCAATTTTAATGATGTAATAATTGTTTTGAATCACTTACAGCTTTTCAGTTTATACATGCTGTCTGTTATAATGGATTTTACAGTAAATACAACACAACCAGTTATTTATCAGTATTTAGAAAGGGAAAATACTTCAAAATTCTGTAAATTTTCGATATTTAATATATTCTAAACCTTACTTGCACAAGCAAAGCTGATAAACAATAATTATTATTAAAATAATATATTTCATGTTACGTTCCTGAAAACCATTAAATATTAAAAAATAAAAAGTTTTTCTTAAAATATTTCCTTTATTATCAATAAGTAATAGTTATTCTTCACTGACTTGTTCTCTTGCATATATGGACATCTTTAGAATTTTGATAACAATTCCTCACAGTTTCATAACTAAATGACAGTTTAAAGAAATAATAGTATTAACTGAAATTTTGTTAGCCTGTTAAATTAAATTCTTTTAAAATTATATATAGAAATAAAACTTCAAAAAGATATTAAAGACATTTTGATTTAGAATTGCTTATACTTGTTTCCTTAAATATCATTTATGGATACTTTAAAAATAAAGAACAATTCAGAGGGATAAGCAAATTTTTGAAATATTCTTGAGAAAAAATATTCGCTCTTGATTTAAGAAAAAGTATAAAATTTTATCTTCATATTTTTGAAAAAATTGGTTCTTCTCAGAAAATGTTATTGATTCAAGGATTTGTTTCAATCTTAAAGAAGCAGCAATTTAATGATATTTTTATAGCTACTTTCTTTCAACAATTTATAGATCTGTGAGCATTACCCTGTATATAAATTTGATTACTTTTGATTCTCTTAAAATTATGCAATAAATTATAAAATGTCTAAATTTTGCTATTAATACCACTTTATGGCTCTTTTATAATCAAATTTTTGAATATTTAAAAAACAATTTTGGAAAAGAATCCAGAACTATTTGTACTTTTGTAACTCATTTTCCAACGATGTCTGCATTAGTTTAATAGTTACAAAGAATATAGCATAACATTATAAACTACAGTTTATGAATTATATATTATAAATGGAATATTAAGTCACTATTCTTATTTTATTCTTAAAGTAATTAAGCACACAAATATTTTAGTAAAAACAATTCATGTATTCTAGAGTTAAATAATGAAAAAGTTATTTAATATACAAATTTTTATAAATAGTTTTTAAACCTACAATGAAAAATTAAAACAACAGTATAATTTGATGTTTACTTTTATGTTGATTGTTTAGTTCATTTGATTTTCACAGTATATAAGCACATAAGACAATTTAAATACTGCCATTTAAGTTAAATATGTTTGTACTGAAAAAATCAAATTAAATTATTTTTTTAAATTAATATGCAGAGTAATTCAAATGATTAAAAATGTATAAAAAGTAAGAAATTAATGCACTTTCAAAACAAAATTTTTTTCAAAAGGCATACATTCTATTTACGACAAATCTCGTAATAAAGTGATATTTTGAGATTGATAATGTGAATGTTATGTCTAGTTTGGTTTTAATAAGACAATTGAAGTAAAAGTTTTGGAAAACTAAATGCAATTTATGTAAAAACATTAGGAATTCTACAAAAATTTGTAAATCAAAATGTTGAAAAGGTTGAGGTAGTTAACTTATATATAGATGTATAACTACTTTTGTTGACTTTTCAAATTTTCATAATCTTTTAAATAGATTAATATCAGCATAATATTTTACGTTTCTCTTATGAAATTTTATCCAAACTTTCTGTTAAAAGCATTTTCCTGTTGAAAGCCCGAATTTCTGTTTTCCTGAAGTACAAATTCAGAGTACGAATGTCAAAGTAAAATAACTATTCTCTAAATGACCTGATATTTTTTTCTAAAGCAAATTGCATGTAAAAAAGGGTCTCTTCTGTTTTCTTGAGATTCATAGAGAATACATACCAATCAATTTGTGAAAAACAGACATTGGACTTTTAAAAATTGATGATAGAAACCACTAATCAAAAGAAATTATTCCGTACATACCATAATGCCTGAGTTTGGGAATTTATTCTTGAATTAATTTTCTAAATCAACTCGACGTCTCACTTAAAATAATAAAAGAGGTTCTTCAGTTCAATTATGGTTTTCCTATCCGGGAGACTTTTGATGATTTTTAATTTCTTTTGACACAACAGAGTTATTGTCTTAGGTGATTTGATGTCATGCTATAAGCTTATGTGTTCTTGCAATAATGTCTGCAGTTATCAGTTCGAAAACTTTATTTAGTGTTACTGTCTGCTATAAATATTTTTAAAGTAACTTTATTGTAAGAAAGTGTTTTCCAATGAAATGGTTGATAATTTGTCCATATACTTTTTAAGCTGAAAACAGACCAATAATTCCGTTTACAAATTCAAAAATTATTGATTAATTTCAGATCATTATGGAGTAAATGATTTACATACACACAGTGCTACAATTTATTAATAGTACAGTTAAATAAATTTAAAATATGATTTTCTATATATCGCTTAGTAAAACCAATTTATTGAGATGTACGAAGACATAAATTCATCCATAAATAATAAAGGCCTCTAATATTATTAAATTGAATGATTCCCTTGTATTTTTTTCTTACCACATTTAAACATTTCGAAAGAAAACTGAAATGTGAAATTAGTTGGGAACAGTCTAATATTAAGGCCAAAAGGAGCAAATTTATTAAATAAAAAGCAATATTTTACATTACTCATTTTTGTGCATTTAGTATAAGGTTTATCAGGACTCTTTTTTAATGTAAAAATATTTATTCATAAATATAGCTATAAAAATATAAAAAATAATTAAATTAGTTCATGTACGTTACTAAGGATGATTAACTAAATTTAAGAAATTAAAGGATATAAGGGAACTAAATAAAAAAGAAAAAATTTCTTTGAGAAAAGTTTAAGAAAAATACGTTTAATGACAATATATGTTCATACTTTTGAAAGCTTAACGAAAACACTTAAAAAATTTCATTTGTGATTCAATCTACAGCTCTAAGACCCTTTATGATGTCTGAAAGCCTTAAGACAGGGAAAAGTATCATAACTTAAAAGAATAAATTAAGGGATTTTCTAAGATTAAAGTTCAATACTTGTCTTTTTTATTAATTTTAATTACACTTATTTGTATATCAAACCATCTAATCTTACATCATGCAATTCGATACAAGAAACAACGAATTCTGCATAAGCTGATCATGTAAAAACTATTTATCACAATATATGAAAGATTATTATTTACCAATTGATCAGAAAAAATTTAATTACTATTTAAAAAAACTTCTTTTACTAAGCAAAAGAAATTTATATTTTATCATAAGAAAAACTTATGTTTTCGTTAAATATACGATAATAGCAAAGATCCAATAGAAGTCTACTATTTTTATTTTAAACTATCATATTTTTTGTAATTTAAAAGGATTTTTCAGTGTTAATATTAATGTGCAATTGCTTACGCAATTAAGAATATGATATCTTTGTTAAAATAATTCAGCAAATTTGTCTCAGCTCTCTATAAGATATCAATGTTAAACTTTAAAAAGATCTGCAGTTGTAATAATTCTCTGATTTGCTTGATTTATGTTCATAAATTTTAATTATTTGACAATTTACTTATAGGAAATATATGAGTAAGTAATTTGAATAAAAATTTCTGAATCCTTCATACACACACACACACACATACACACACGCACACACACGCGCACACATATATATACATACAGATGCATGCATGTCTTCATAAATTTCAATTAATTTAATAAGAATCATTGCATTTACATTTTTAAAATTTCCGAGTCAAAAGATTTAAATTTCATTTTTTGAAACATTTTAACTCCTACAGTTTAAACAAAAACGTCCTACTAAAAATTGAACAATTTATAATTTTCAGTACAATGATGATAAATTCATCGTTATAATTTGTATTAAAGGATTGCAGTATTAAAAAATGTAATTTTTTAACAGTAGAGCATTAATTTCCCATAATATATATTTTCCTTTTTAAAACGAGAATATTTTTCACGAAAAACATAAGTTTTTTCTTAAAAATAGTAGAATATATTTGAAATAAAGTAATCAATAATTAACAAAATTTATAATTTTAATCAATTTTCTGTTTCCTCATATAACCATTAATTAAATTTAGGCTTTTTAAGAGTTTTAATTTTTGAAAAACGGTAAAATCAGTGAGTGACAATATTTTATAATGTTTTTTCTTTGTACATTATTTTTTTAGGTTTCTGTTTTATCCTATTGGTGTCTGTGAGTAGTTTCTAGATTTAGAGCAAAATAATGTTCATTAAGCATATAAAAGTTTTATCATTTAATTCGTCCCCTGAAACTCAAATTTCTTTCCATTAAAAATTTTATTGTGCACTTTTTAGTACACAAAACATTGTGAAATGTATGATGATGCATTTTGCAAAATCAGATACTATTAAACATTTTATCAATATTTGTATAATAAAAGTAGTATGAAGACTGCAATAGTAACATAGAAATACAATTCGTTCGTCTTATAAATCTCACTGAATATGTATTTACTTAAATAAATGTCGATTAATTACTCTTATAAACCAATATATAAATGTACATAACCTTAGTTAAAATCATGTTATCTTTTGGAAATGCATAGTTGATAAATTTGTTATGCTTAAAATAAAATTATATTTGCTTATTTAAACTGTATTTCACGTAAATTGAAAATGCTCCTTCTGATTTGGTCTACACCAGAAAACTAACAATTTTAAAGAGGCACGTCTTAGTGCCTCTGTCAAACTGTATTCACAGTTCCGAATTTACATTTCCGTAATGAATGTTAGCATGAATTCTGGATCATTGCCATTAGCTTATTTTAATGCATTTATTCAAGCATAAATGATTCCTTTTGATGTCAACATCGGTATTTAGTGTAGAGTGAAAACTATCTTGTTCAATTTAAATATAAGGGCTTCTTAATAACTTAAGTGAATATAATTATTGAAATTGAATCTTCAACACTTACATGTATATACATTTATATATAAGCATATCTATTTATTAAACACATGAATTAAAAATGTAATCCTATCAAGTAAAACTGCAATGTATATAAACATAAAGTAATAGATAAACTGAAACTACTAAGGAACAAATCAAACTTTTTATATTTTTTCAAGTCTAAGAAGATAATTCTGCACTTTAATAACTCGTCCATGTATGCATTTATTCGTTGGAATATCATTTAGTATAACATTTTCTACAAAATTAACTTGTTTATAATGTTTTTTAAACTATTAAAAATTATATTTATTTTATCTAACAGACAATCAGTTATATTTTTTAATGTTAATAAAAAATATTTGAATTTTACTAAACTCTAATATTATTTATATTTTGAGTACAGCTTTATATAATTTTATGATAATTTTAGTTTGCTACTTCTGTTTCAAGATCACCTTATTGGCGAAATTTCTGCTCACTTATTTTGATGATGAAACTTACCTGACAAAAATTAATATCACTATTCTGACTATTAGAAATAGTAAATAGAATAAGGGTCACCCACTTTTATAAAAAAAAAGTTAATTTTCAATGATTAAAGATAAAGACACATAGCTACTTGCTTCCGATGACGTTTCATGTTAAACATACGATATTGGTGACAATGATTCATCGTTTTATTCCTGCCTAGAAGTCTTAGTAATGGACGGTCTCCGTTGATATCAGAATCTCGTGCTTTCTGTAATAAATTTAGTTTCAGACAGATAGACATTATTTTTCTACGCTCTTGTTATATTTTAATAAAATACTTAAAGGTTGATAAACATGAGCTTTTAATTTCAAGTTTTTTAATGTTATGGACACAAAAAAGTGAACAGCGTTTTCCTGACGAAAGAAAGATTTAACGAATTGTAAATAAAATTGAATAATACTGAAAATAAAAGCAGAGAGAAAAATTTAAAGACATATCTTTTAATGTTTAATAACTATGATTATTAAAGTTTAAAAGGTATGGTGTAATGAAAGTAGATAATGTTGAGAAATTGCCGGATGATAGCTCAGGGATTAGCGTTCCTGAGTCCAAAGCTATTGGTCGCAGGTTCAAATCCTTGATCAAGCATGGACGTTTTCTTTTTCTGTGTTTTTTTGCCTTTCTCCTGAGATGATGTGTGAATGTATCTCGGCCTATAAACGTGTCTTGGTGGTGTGACGTGAATAAAGCTACTCGCCACAGGTGCCCACCGGGTAACGCTAAACGAGTATCAATTTCTGAACTTGTTGCGAAAGGTCAATCATTCAGTGCCCACCATTGGAAAAAATTTCTAATATTCTAAATTATTGTCTTTATTTAAGTCTTTTATTTGAAAAGATGTAAAAGTTATCTAGAAATATAAATTATGCAATTCAAAGTTCTTTTTAGATCCATAAAATATTTACTCAAATAATAAGCTAGACTTAATTTTATTTTCTATAATTTAGATCATTTTGTATTTTTCCATGTCTTTTACGACATGAATAATAAATTTTGTTATTATATAATATAAATACTTTAAGATATCTACCGAAAGTATTATATCAAAGGGACAATTTTGTTTAAATATTTAAATACTAGAAATATTTGTGTAACGTTATTCTAAGAAATCATGAGATTTTCTTCAAATTCTTAAGAACAAAATTTTAAATCTTACTTGAAAATATTCTTTTTGAATTAAAATATTGTTACTGCACAAAATAATCAAAATTTATTATATTCGTCATTACAAGTTGTGACTTTCAAAATCACTGGTAAATGTGATAAATATTAAATAATTTATAACAATTTTTCTCTTTAATGGTGATTATGTGATTATGAATATATATATAACACAGTGAATAATATAAAACCTAAAAATTTGAAAGCTTGAACAAGAAATTATTTATTCATTGTGTTTTCATTTGAATTTCGAGAAGCCTTCCTATGAACACAGTAAGTCTTATTCAGATGCTCTACTGGGGCAGGAGTGCATGTACGAAACAAAAATGAAATTTTCATCCTACATTTTTTGTTGACAGACCATTACAAACCTATGGAAAAACTGGACGAATGCATACCTTTACTGCATGTAGTGTGTTTGTGGTCAACCCAAATATGATTCGAATACTAGGTAAATATTGAATAAAAATAGCAAGTCAAGATTATGAGACATTAAATGCTTCGACACCTCAGTCTTTGAGGTTGAGCTTCTATAACAATTTAGAAATAACAGTGATTTTCTACTTTTGGTCATATTGTCTTCAAAACAAGGTGTACTCTATGCAATTTAATAAATTCCGTATCCTTAATTACTTAACTACTAGCGTATTCATGATGAAGGATACAAATTGGAAGGAAATCTATCAATGTAGCAACAATGTGCTTCCTCATCAAGGATTAAAATTTCATTAAATATTCTTCTGCATAAACGTAAATCCTATTCATTTGTATAATTTTTTCAAAATTATATATCACTGAAATATTTCAAGTATATCTTTCTTAATTATAAAAAAATATTTACAATATCAGCACTTGTCCTTAAAAGCAATCTAAATTTTCAAAATTTCTAAGTAATTATCAAAAGCAAATAGCATTCCATAGACTTCGAAACTCAACACAACGGGAGAAATTATTAGATTATAAATCGAAGCAAGTGTACTAGTATAAAATACCATGAAGAAATGTTTGACATCAATTAACTTTTAGAAAGTAAGAAATAAAGAGGATGGTCCCGACTCTCTTAGAGCTATTTAAGTTGCATTGTTACAATAGGATTCCATATTTATAATAGTGTTACAGGGCATCTGTATCACATTGGTGTACATGATAGCTCTTTATACATTTCGTGAAGTCACAATTTCAAATCGGATAGTGATGATCTGCTATAATGTTCTTCGTTGCAGGAAAAAAAAAACTTGTGCAGTTGATATTTTTGTAAAAGTTTCAGCGTCTTGAATAATTTGTATAATTTATTTTCTTGCTATAATTAGCATCATTAAACTTTATAGAATCTTCTTTCGAATAGTCTTTTATTGATATCTGATTTCATGCACATTATATTTATAAGTTTGTATTTCTTCATTTAACAAAGTCTCTTAACTTAATGAGTTGATTCTGTTTTCTCATTTTGAAAATGTGATAAAATTAAATAATAACCCTAGACAAATTTATTTCTTTTTAACGATTTATAGTGAATATTTAAATTGTTAAAAGAAAACGTATTTCTCTAAGGTTTATAATATGTAAAACATCATACCATTAAATTATTGAAAATTACATACTTTATTGGTATCAATAAAAGAGTTTATAAATGCATTGATTTGATGCATTTACAGAAGATGTTTGTTATTTTTTAAACTACCTAACAGTGTATTAAAGTATTTGAAATCAAAAGTCGAAGTCTTGACTGCAATGACTCTTGAATAATGTCAGATAGATGCTGTGCTTTTGCTTTGAATATCTATCGAAATGAGATAATAATAAAAATAAAATTGAGCAGAAATGAATAAATTTGAGCAGAAATGAATCTATAGGAAACTACCACTGCGTATTTATAACTTAGGTATTACAAGTGTAGAAACTATAGAAAACTCATTTACCCACACCGATAGATATACTTGAAGAAAGAAGACATACAATATCTATCTTTGTTGTCACGGTGGGTCTCTTTGAACATTCAAGAAGTTTTGCATTATCTTAATGACTACATCTTACTAATTACTAGAAGATCAGGTTGGCCAGGAGATTGTCACAATCGGTGCTCAAGTACTGCTTAGCTGTCTTTGCCTGTTAGACTCTACTCGACAGGATGCCAATTTATGAACGATTAGTGATATCTAATAGAAATTTATTATAAAACATCCAGAGACTTAAATAGTATTGGTGGTAAAAGGAAGAGCTCATTCAATAATGTTATCTGTTCAGTAAAATGTTATTTCATGACACACTTTTAAGAAAAAGAGAAGGTAACCATGATAAAATGTTTGTGTTCTTAAGTAAACATATAGGTTTCAAATGCATGAACCCCATTTTTAAAATCATAAATGTAAATAGTATGAAACAAACAGGAAACTTTTATTGGAACTTACAAAGTATGAGGGATTGTAAAGTTTATTAATGTTACACTTTACAGTAAATTATGTTAAATCATTAATCATTCTCCGTTTTGCTTTTTCGACAAATATGCTTGAAGTCAAAGGGCGCACACGGTAAGGAATCCCCATTTTCCACGAAGAGAGTTTCTCGAAAAGATTCTACTCTTAAAAAGAGACTTAATTAGAAAAATAGCTTTACGAAAACCAACCTTGAGAAGGCATTCATATTCTGAAAGCTGTTTTGTATAGTGGGATTATTTAGACTGTGTGTCTCCTTAAGTTTTGAAAATATGAGTTGAATTTCCTCTTTAATAAATTGAAGAATTTCTGAAATTGTATTTTCGATATTATAGCAACAATACAATAAATACTAATTTTTAAGCTTCAATTTATTTACTTTTAAAAACAATTAATTAATTTTTTACTTATGA
The DNA here is from genome assembly GCA_026290005.1 of Latrodectus geometricus. Taxonomy (NCBI): domain Eukaryota; kingdom Metazoa; phylum Arthropoda; class Arachnida; order Araneae; family Theridiidae; genus Latrodectus; species Latrodectus geometricus. Next base: position 9,941 of record JAPDSC010125377.1, on the reverse strand, counting down.
GACTTATTATAATGTACTTTCGTAAATAAGATAAGTACATAAATAAATATATTTGATTGCGTAATAAAAAATGATTCAAACCACTTATGACAGCTTCATAAACTTGAAACTGTCGTAAATGATTTATATATTTAATAATAATATATTTTAAAATATATATTATTTTATATAAATTATTATTTAAATCCAAATATATTTATTTATGTACTTATCGTATTTATTAAAGTATTGTACATGCAGATTTAATTAGTGCAAAATAGTCAAGGTGGCATGAATGGTAACGTCATCATTCTCATTACTGGAAGGAAATGCGTTCAAATCATCACTTAACCCCATCCTTCGTATTAAATTATGGTCTCATGAGTCTGTAAAGAAAGGCATGGTTGCAACGAACCATGAGAAATGATACCTTAAGGGGTGGTTAAGCACATTGCATTTAGGGGTGGCTTTAGGTGGGCATTTCGGGAATCTTCTGCTTAATTCCTGCTTCTACATTACTATCATCTGTTTTTGGAGTCACGTTGGTATGCTCACTGGGTTCTCCAGTTTAAATGAATGTGTTATCAATTCCACCCCTTCAGATGCTGTAAATTGCAATTCTTAGTAGCTGGTCTCACTGAAAACTACAACATAATCTCAAGTATAATCTTAGCATACGTCCTGTATTGTTGCAATAGATTTACCTTTCACTTATTTTCATTTTTTTTTTCTTAAAACTTGCTTAAAATTCCATTTAAAACCAATCATTTGAATTTAAAAAAGTAAACCATTTATAAAACTTATGAAACTTATCATGCACTTTTCATATTTTTCAAGCATTTTAAAACTTCTAATTGTTTTATAAAAATAAGAATAACTTTAGCGTTTTCATCTTAATAGAATACCAACTGTAGTAACACAAATCCTTAATAATTGACTCTATGTATAACTTTTTGCCAAACATGATATTTCAACGAAATTAAAGGATGTTTTTTCCAATATAATGTTTTTGATTATTAGTTATATATTCTATTTCATTAAAATGTCCAAAGCAAGTGATTGGTTAAAATATATTTTGCAACTGTATAAACAAGAATAAATTAAGGGAGAAAATATTGAGTCATTGAATGTCTATGAATTAAAAAGTCTATTATATTTTACTATATCACTACATATATATATATATATATATATATATATATATATATATATATATATA
>JAPDSC010125369.1:0-11639 GCA_026290005.1 Latrodectus geometricus | reverse complement strand
ACGCAGGAAATAACTGAGACGGAGATAAGTCAGATGATTTATAACTCAATAATACTAATTCTATTATTTCAGTAGCCGAATCTTATCAGAGACTTCATTAGAAAAATAATGGATACAATGAAATAAAAACATTTCACAGTATCCCTAACTGCAACTGCATATAGATAATTTATTTGGAATGAAAGTTTTCGGATGTGAATAAAATTTAACTGTCCTTATTTTAAACACGTGTTTATAAAACTTTTCAGAATAGTCCAGCAAAAGAATTTGATTTAATTAAATCTATAATTAAAATTTACTGTTTAAAAATGAATATCAATTATTTTAATATTCATTCAAAATAATGTAGTCATTGTCTTTCAGTATTCAATAATATATTATATTTATGATGAAGTATAATTAAAGTGTTTTCTAGAACTACCTAAAATTATATAAAGTACATAAATATTAAAATACCTGTAACTTTTAAGATTTATTCGTATCTTCAAAGACATTGCATATTAATTTAATTTATTGCGTAAAATTTAATGAATATGTAATTAACTTAAGTTTATAATAAAATTTAAACATTATAAAGTTATTAAAACTTGAAAGGAATGAGGAATTCTTTGATAATTTATGTTATTGTTAAGTAACTGCTTCAAAGATTTCAAAATTAAAGTGTGAATTAACGAAAGTTGAAAAAATTGAAATCTACTCAATTTACATTTGGCTTATTTCTAGATTTTAATAAAATTTAAGATATAATTATGCATAGTTCTAAAATAATTAATGAAATTATGCATGCCAATCGTAGTTCCAGCCGCATGTAATTTTATTCCAAATTTCGTATGTACGAAATCAATTTCTTGTATTATTGTCTAGAAGAATATATACATTTGATCTCCAAGTTATGATCTCTGTGTTCAATATTATTTCTTGCCTTGAATCTTTATTACAATGTTCAATGAAATTGAAGTTTCTATAACTAAATAAAAGGATTTTACAAAATATACAATAATAACGTAAACATTTTATTTGAATGTTTTACAAATATATTGTACTATTCGTTTACTGTTCCAAAAGTAATTTATTAATAGATATGATTTGTGTGTCATCACTTAAGAATTATTTGCTTATGGCTACATTAAGTCATACACTATGACGTTTATATCAACCTATTTCCCCCAAACAAAGCCACTGAAGCCATTTATCACATAATTTTGAATCATTATTATGTGATTAGGTCGACATCTGAGGCGGTATGTTACTTGCAACTTTTTGCCTCACAGTACTTGCTTAGTCTCAAGGGCTCTAAGAAAAATTGGACATCAATAATTTTCCTGTAAAAATATACAGAGCTCCAGTGGCTTACTAACTTCACTTTACTTCCCGTTAAGATAAGAAAAGTGAAGCATCATTTGCCACTGGCAATGTTTGGGAGGATGACCACATTCCCCACACTGGCTTGCTGAGTCTCCGTGGAGTGGAGACGTGCTAGCTCAAGTGTGACCTAGTCACCTAATCGTGATTCAAATTGATGAGTCCATGGTGAGAGACGAATATTCCTAACCCGTTAACAAACATTAAGGTACGGTTCTGGGCTCCACTTATACCACTATGAATGAATGAATGTGAAAATATAAAAATAAAATTCTTTCACGTTTCACTTAATTTTTATTGAGGTTCTTTTAACTTAAAGAATTCAGTATGCCTGAGTGAGAAATAAACATTTACAATTGCGATGATGCATACATACATACATACACATGCATATATACATATATCATAGATAAGATTGATATTTGTCATGAAAATTGCTTGGTTTTCAGTTTGCTAAATTTTTTATCCTAGACATAAATAAACGAACTATAAGGACATTAGTTATACGATGTTTATAATTTCTCTTACTGAATATGTGGGATATAATGTTGCATTAGAATATTAGAAGAGTATATAACACTGGTAAATTAATCACTTTAGAAGCAAGATGGATGTTACTCTTCCACAAACATTTGTTCTTTTCACAATGAAGGCCAACAGTTAAATCTGACCAAAATAGTGCACCATCGTTATATTTCTTTTGAAAGAAGCAGAAAACACACTTCTTCAAGCATTTCTGCCACCAATACCATGATTGATTTTTCCTTCACTTACAAAATGTTTGCTTGATCCCGAACCTTGACAAATTGCGCTGCTAAAACGTGTATTTCTCAAATTTTTCGAAACTTATTGAAGGTTTTGAGCTGAAGCGTTTGCTGGTATATATTAATGGTGAGGTTGGTATGAGAAATATCGGCTTTAACGTAACTTCATCTTTAAAGTTCCATTCAAACATTTTCCTTCTTGAGTTTCGGTTTTATTTTTTTATTGAAACTTTTTATTTTTAATTTTTATATTTCTTACTTTTTAAATGTTTTAACATGATTTAAATCTTTTGAACTATAATTTTTTCTTTGAGTTACAGCACTATTTGTCATGTTTTTATTTAAATTTTTGTATTGAATTCTTCGTCTGTAATTCCTTTCTGGTTGGCTATGTCTGATGGCCAAAGCTGCTAAACATAGCTCAGTATGAAATAGTGTTCATTGTAGTTAAGATGGTGATATGGATACCTCAGCTGGTATCTACTTCTAAGTTTTCACACCATTAATTAATATACATTAAACTTCATGTGACTGTTTTAATTTTCTCATTCTTAACTCTCATAATAACTAACATACTTATTCTTAAACATTACAATCCCTGACTGGGCTAGACGTCGAACTTGCGATGAGCATTTCCATCTGAGTATCGTATGTCTTTTGAATTATTTTTACTGTTAACTTTGTTCAATTCAATATTAAGAGGGCTGTTTTTTAAAGAATGAGAATTTCTTTTAAAAGATAATATGCATATAAATATGCATTGAAACTCATACTAATCAAGTGATCAAAATAGTTCTTTACAGTGAAAGGTTTTTGGTTCGATCCCAGGCAATTTTTAAACAACGGGAGATGGTTATTGCGCTTGCAACTTCTACGTGCACGTTTGTTAGAGTTGGTACTTAGGACTTCTCCTGGTTTATCCTTTACGTCACATGAAATCTGTGAAAGTTGTTCTTTGAAGTTAAACAATTCAGTATGAATTAAAAGGGCTTTCAAAGTTCTTTGACTATTCGTGATATCAAAAAACCATGTGAAAGCTCAATGTGGCATAATTGTACTAACACGTTGTTCAGAGTGGAAAAACTCGTATTCGATTTAGTTTTAGGTAATGTAAGATTATTTCTACGTTTGAACATTATATTCATACTCTTCAACCAGGATGAGTGCTTTAGAGTTTTCAGGGTTTCCTTCTTTGCGATATGAGAATAAGGCTCAATATATATGAAGAGATCTCTTTTAAGCCAGTTATACACAGTTTGTATTAAAAAGTCTTGCAAGATCTTTGCTGTTAAATAATTTACTACGGGGCATCAAAAATATAATTAGTATCAAAAAATGCCCACAAATGTATTGTTCTAGTCCTAAGGATTTCTCGTCCAGCGATTTTTTATGGAAAGAATGTTTGTAAAATAATCATTAGAAATAAAAATAATTTTATACTGGTTTTTAAAATTATTTTAAAGAATTTCAATTTGATTCGTCTCAGTCATTAGTCTTTAAGTCTACCATTTGATCCCCATATTCTCCTTATGACAATGTTAAATCTTTAAGCAAAAATAAAAATGCACTCGCTTTGAAAATAGGAAGAATTATATAGTCATCAAATGTTTTACATGAATGAAATATGCTCGATGTCCACACAAAGAAATGTAACGCTTAAAATATAAAATAAAAACAAACTTCTCTTTAAGATATCATTTAACTTTAATATATACATCTAATTATTAAAAGGTACATTTTTAAAATAAGAAACACAAAACTAATTATTCTTTTTCATTGAAATTTACACACTATTATGACTTAAAATAATAATAAATAAATTATTGAATGCCTTTACTTAAAAAATACTTTCTTTGTGATTATGTTTCAAGTTTTGTTAACATAATCACTAGATTTCTTAATTAAGACATTTGAAATAAAGGTAATTAATTTGTAATATTCCATTCTGTTTGCCGCTAATGACATTCAAAGCACAATTTACTTTCTTTAAACATCCTAATTATATTTGCAAGGTTCAAACGTTTCACAAATTCGAAAATTTTCGTATGAAATTTAAATACTTCAAAGGAAGTTGGTCTGGTTACAGTTAAGTAATTAAAATGAATTAATCACTGTGATATCAAAGCAATAACTTTTATTTCTCAAAACTTTGGAGGGAACTAAACAAAAAAACAAATCAAGTTTCAATTAATTAAATTTAGTTTCAACTTGGAATATTTCCTTTGAAGCTGATTTCCTGTCAAAGAATTAAAACCATTTTCTAATTATTTCTTTCATTGGCAAATATTAATTAAATGCATTTCCTTTCAAACTTTTATTCATAAATTTTAGATGTTGATTACAATCTCTTATAATGGAAATCTGTTTTCAATTAATTTTATGGTAAATATAAATTATATGCATTTAAAATTTTTGTAAAAAGTTCGTGCTTATAGTTAAGGTAACATGAAATTTAGATCTGAAATAATTATTATAGTTTAATTTTTAATTTATTCATTTGCAAACACAATGTATCAGTTTTTACTTTCATAAACATTATCTTAACCACACACAATTAGAAAAATGTACTTAAGTTAATTTTTAAAATCCATTGTTCAAATCATAATTTTCTTAAAAAATGATAAAAAAAATTAATAACAATTAATTGATATATATATTTTACTTTTAAATTTTTATTTCTTTATAAATTTTAATATTATTATTTTATCAAAGGTATTTGATACACATCAGTAACAGAGTTTTTATTTAGTATAATGCATGTGTTACGCTTACTATTACTGTGATTTTATTAAAAAATGTGATTCATAAGTTTAATTTTTATTAAAAAGATTTAAACTAATTGTTAACTGATGTTTCCAAATAAGCTTAATGAAGCACTACTTAATATAGACCAACATTATATTATTTAGTATATTTTTATATTAGTATAAAACTGAAGATAAATTTTTCCCAAATGTTTCGATGTTTAAATTAATTTAAGAATCAAAAATTATTTTTACATTAAAGTTTGTGAATTACGAAAAGCTATATATAGAGACACATTGAAAATAGCATCATTTCAATTACTTACAAAAAAAGTTTTATTAATTACTACCAAAGATGAATGATTTCAATATTCAAATTGTATAATCCAAATAAAAAGAATCCCAAATGACCAAAATTACTTATAATAATGACCTTTAAAATTTCATTGCTTCAACTTATTTTAATTTATAAAATTACAATTTGGAACTTATTAAAAATTAACATAGCATTAAAACTGTGTTAAAGAGAACAAAATTATTATTTTGTGAAGCTAAACTGTCCATACTTTTAATTATTAATCTTACTGGAATAAATACTGAGCTGAATGTAGTCATGTTCATGTTAACATTATAAGCTATCATAGATACATGATAACAAAAAAACAACCAACATTATTAATAAATGTCTGCAATGCCTTCTTTAAAAAAACAAAATGTTATTTTTTAAAAAATAATGCAATTTCCAAAGCATTTAATTCTGCTTCAAACATCTTCTGTTGAGTTTCTATCAGTGAAAAATTCAATTACATTTTTACTTTTCTGTATCCTAAATATCTGTGGTTGAAAAGCTAAAGGATTTTTTTATAAATGATTTTTTCTTCTCATTTTAGATCAGGCGGAATTTTTGTTAGTATTATTCGACGTTGTTTGGGCAAACATGGTAGATTAAAGAACTTATTGATAAACAGCACTTTTTTTTGTCATTTTATTCGTCATCTGTTTCATTGTGAATTTTTATCATCCATGATATTGGTATATCCATGTTTTTGAATATTATATAAAAGAGTTGACCTTAGGATCAATTCCAATAATATTGGCATTGTCTTAGGAGATTTATTAAATAACCATTTCCCCTGTCACTACTAAGTTATTCTGTCTGAGAAAATGTTTACCATGTATTGTATATTATTTACTGAGTAAATTACCATTCTGTCACTGAAAATATTTCTTAGTATTCATATTATTTCCCTCATTAAGAATAAAATATAGGAAAATTTTTATTTCTTGTGTTGATTAGTTTTAGCTTTGTGTTGTATTTTGCCTAATAACTAATTGCAAGTACATTTAAATAATCAATAAGAAAAAAATAAAAACATAATTAAGGGGCTGTTTAAGAATTACATAATTTGCTAATATTGTCTTTAACTGCTGTCTTTAATATTTTTGAAGTAATTTTATTAATCATCTTTGTCGTTTATAAAATTTTTAATAATAAATATGATACTTTGATATTTTTTGAAAAAAATTTAATAAAATTTGAAAGAATAATTGAAATAATTATGGCTGATATTAAAAGTCATTTTTTGAAGATATACAATGTGATGGCTTGTGTGGCACAGACATTCAAATTTAGAACTCTATTGTGCCTTCGTCTTCAAATCCCACGTCTTCAAATATATAACAATCCAAAGAATGAAATAAGCTGATCATGTTATTAAAATGAACAAAGAACGCTTAACACAGAAAATATTCTCGGCCAGGTACAAGAGCTAGGAGCCGGCAAAAATTTAATCGAGTTTACAAATTTCCTTTTCTTTTTGGTGAATAAGACAATTTCAAGTAGATTTTCAAGCTTGTTAATATGGCATTTTTAAAAGAAATTTTACTTTCAATTAAATAAGAAAGAATTACACTTTTAAAATTAAAGTTATTTTCTGTTTTCTTGAAAGTATAATTTTTCAGGTATAATATTTCAACTGAATGTACAAATTTTATATTAAAGTTAATTTTTTCAGGTATAATTTAAGATTAAATTTCAATATTATGTTACGTTGATTAATAATAACTTCTATTTTTCAACAGATGTATGGACAGGCAGATTTTCATCGAAACGAAGAAGATACATAAAGAATCATAGAAAAACCGTATATCAGCTCTTATGACTTGAATTTTAAGGCAAACCAATATGCCTCGCTTACGAATTCGACGACTGCTCTTGACTGTGTTTATAGTCATTTGCTTCACCTTCCTTGTCTTAAATTTAAGCTCACACTCACAACAGGCATTGATGTTCCAATCGAAGCTGGACCGGGAATTTCCTTTGAGCATGTTAGAAAACAGCGTCAGACGCAGGCCGAAGTTCGAAAACCCCCACGCATCTTGGACACAGCAGATTCCAGACCTAGAAACTACGAAGGGTCTGAACACTCCTGATTTGAAGAAGCTCTTTTATCGGCTTATTGACGCACCCAATCACCATCAGATTGAGAGAAAAGACAACATGATGATTGGCCCACCCCAGTCATCTAATGGGCATGAACATACTGTGGTGAAACTGTGGTTCATGAAGGGAGGTGGTGTCAGGCCCCAATCCGCGCAAACTAAAGAGATGCCATTGCTGTGGCCGGAACAAGACTCTGGCGATCGTATTGTAGAACAGTTGATGTATGTACCACCAAATTATACATCCAGTTGGAACTACAGCGTGTCATCTTCAACTCTAAATTCAGCAACCTCTACCCAGAAGCAAAAGCTCAAAAAGATACTTCTGTATTTCGGTAAGGGTGGCTGGAATGATCTTCCCCTGGGGAGGAATGTCTTCTTGAGAGACAAATGCCCAGTAAATTCTTGTGAGCTCACGACCTCTCTGAAAGAAGCAGAACAGGCAGACGCTCTCTTCTTCAAGGACAGGTTCTTGTGGCCATTCTATAAAAGAAAACCTCACCAAGTCTGGATTCTGTTCTTGTTGGAATGCCCGCTACATACGCAAGCCTTCAAGAACTTGAAAAATGTGTTCAACTGGACTGCCACCTACCGGCATGATTCAGATTTGGTGGCACCATACGAGAAGTTCGTTCCTTACAATGCCAGCATCAGGTACGTTCCTGGTCAGAGCAACTTCATTATGACTGAGAACCGTAACTATGCGGTCAACAAGACAAAAAAAGTGGCATGGTTTGTCTCCAACTGCAACGCTAAGAACAAGCGCTTAGAATATGCCAAAGAACTGGGGCAGCACATTGAAGTGGATATTTATGGATCTTGTGGCAACAAGAAATGTCCTCGGACTCTCACACACAAATGCTTCCGAATGCTGGACAAAGAATATAAGTTTTACTTAGCCTTTGAGAACTCAAACTGCAAAGATTACATCACAGAGAAGTTTTTCGTCAATGGCTTAAGGTAAGTGAACTTAATTTTTGCAGTGTTTCTTAAGATACTTTTCAGTAATTTTTACATAAGTTGATATTTATCATTCTAAAACTTTAACTTAAAATATTCAATTTGCATTTGGAATATACACACAATAGCGCTGAAAATAATAACAATTTTTCTGAAAAAATTTGAAAGAGGCGCGTATGAAATCTTCAAATTCGGAGCATTCTTTGAAGTTAAAATGACAACAAGAAGTTAATTATCATTTTAAGCAGTCACATTGCTGTTATCTATGTTTCACAGGAAATAATTCAACACCTTTGCAAAAATTATTCTTATCAATGCTCATATTAAAGATAATTAATTGAATTAGTTATTTTTTCATTTATATTGATCTTCAGATTATTTTGATTCAAACACATATTTGCTTAAATATAGTATCTACATTGCATATATTTTAGACACTCTACATTTAATGCATACATATTAGTTTCGTGAAAAAGAAATACATTATTTCATCGGTCCATGAGTGCAATGTTCAATATCCAGTTGATCAGTATCTATCATACATTTTCAGATTAATGCTCTTTGGAAAAATCGTCTTTCTTACTGAAAAAATAGTTTGCTGGTTTTTTCTTTATTCGGTTATAAGGTACAGGTTGTTAAAAATGGAAATCAACAATGAGAAAATGCTGTGCATTTAGAGTTTCTCTTTGACAAAAGCGAAAATGCAAGTCAGGCATTTGAAAACCGGAATGATACTTGCTTATGATCCTGATACTGTAACAGCTAATAACGTGTTATTTTGGCTTCATTGCTTCCATTCAGGTATATTTGATGCTAAAGATGCACCTCGTAAAGATAAGCCCACATCGTCGAAAATATAGATGAAATTACATACATTTCCGAAGTTGACCAGCATGTTAACAGTCCAAAAGCTAAGGATAAGCCACAAAATAGTTTGAAATCATTTGCACAAAGTTAACCAAAATCATATATATTAATGCTTGAAGTTCACGTAAAAATCACGGAATTCTTTTTCCCCAGCCTAAGACATAAATTATTCAATATTCCTAATCTTGTTATAGCTATAATTATTTATGATGACAATTATTATTTTCATCTTAAATAATTTAATAACGTCTTAATCATACACAAAATAAACATGTACATTCGATAGTAAGTACTTTAAATTTCCTTATTAATTTTTAAAATAGTTAAATTGTAGGATTTTTAACAATTCCATTTTTTATAAAAGATTGTATGTTTCACAAAGGATTAATTTTTTGACTTCAGAATTGTACAGAAAGCTTAATTGAGTAATCATATGCAAAATACATTCATAGCTCTATAATTTATTTTTAAAGGCCCTCAGATATATTTGTGGTTGAAATCTTACCCACAATGTTGTATCCAAAGCATAAATTGTAAAGCTCATTTTATTTACTTCGCTGATAAAAGATGATGTGTAAAATATGTGATTTCCTCTCATCTTTACTAATAATTTTCTTTATCTATCATTTCTTATCTTGTGCAACTAGGAAATGTGTCCTAAAATGTGAGACTCCGCATTTTTTACGGGTAATTTGTAAATATTCTTTTGTTTATAAAGCTGATAAAAAAAGTATATACAAACAAATAGTAAACGTTGTTTTTGGACTCATATCAACAGGAAATGGAGATTTGGTTTGTCTTCAGCACACTTGTTTAGTTTTTCAGTAATTAAAAACACAACTTATATATTCAAAAACGGTGAGTCGAAATGTAAGAAAGTTGGAAAATTGAATGGTGTTTATGAATTTTTATTTACTTTTGTTCTAGACATTAAATGTTAAAAAAGTCAATTTCCCGTGTAATTGTTTCATAAAAATTACTGAAAACTTTGTGCACCAAGTAATTATAGAGACTTTTCAGAAATTTTCTAGCTAACGTTTTTTCATAGTTGATAATTTTTAATTAAAATACCTTAATTAACAGCATTTTCGTAAATTGTTAACTTTGAGTATTTCGCTTAAAGATATGATTTATTGTATAATAGGTCCAATTATATTATTTTGATTAATGCGGGTGCATTTGTTTTCTTCATTTTTATTATTCATAGAATAAAATAGATTTATAATTTTTCAGCATTTTTGACTTACTAAATTTCTTTCTGAATGACTATTCATTTCATGCCGTTATCAATGCAAGATTTCGTCAATTACATGCGATACGAGCATTGTGTAATCTTGCATTGTAGACCAATAACATGAAATCGTTATTTATTCCAACGGAATAGACTCACATGAAAATTAAGTGCATCACATAAGATGATCCTTCAAAATAACGTGTTGGAAGATCTGAGAGAATCGTCCTTTCAAGCTAATGCAACCACAAACACCCATTATGTTCATCTAATGAATCTACTGAATGTTTGAGGAATAATAACACAGTTCCAACAAATAAAAATACACTTATCATTTTCGAAACCACATCAGGACAATATAAAATACAAAAGCTTAGCATTGATCAATTATAATCAGGAGTGCTGTCTCGTCCCTTTCAATTATTCCTTGCGACATATAGTGAATAAATTATCTATTTTTATAACGAAATAATAAAAATTCTAGAGACATTAGCACTCAATATTCAGCGAGTTTAATTTCAAATGAAAGCGTGGAAGGGTCTGACATGGTTCGATTTAGAGATCCCATCTTATTTTGACCGTAATTTATGGATGGCAAATCCACGGTCCAAAATTATTTCCATAATTTATGTGAAGTACTGAATAACTCGCGCTTATTCCATCTACAGCATACTAATAAAATAGTACAAATCTTTCTTAGCTCCAATTTTCATTTTTCCGAGGAAATGAAGCTTCGGAGGACAAACTAATAATCTTTACATCATTAATTTCCAACTACTGGTATTTTATTCAAAATCATTACAAACATGCAGTCCTCTACTTTACCAGTCATGTTTACTCTTCTTACAGATTGCATATGAGATTAGTGCACTACTAATTTTTACTTAACAATTTTATTCCACAAAATATAATTGTAAATTATTGCTTAAAATATCAATGAAAGAAAGGATGTTTATGGATTAAAAACAGTCGATTTAATTTACATATCAGTGGAAGAATCAATAACTTCATCTCAAAGAAAGTATATGGTCAGAAAATGGAAATTTTCGATAAAAATTTAAAAACAAAAACTATATTTATAATTGAATGTTCTATTATATGAATTTAACTATGCAGTTAAAAATAATTGATATTTTTAGATTATATGCTCGCTGGCTTTAGCTCTGATACGATTACACACACACATGAATATATAGAGAGAAAGAAAATACGTTTTTATTGCGTCAGATTTTATCAATTTCAAAATTTTTATATCACTGAGCAATGGTA
>JAPDSC010125365.1:13295-23821 GCA_026290005.1 Latrodectus geometricus | reverse complement strand
TCTATTGATTAAAAACCAAATGGAATAAAAAGGTGCCATCTGAATTTTTTGTGTTGTGAATTACTGTCTGAACTTTTCAGATGAGAGAATATGCCAGAGATTTGGCTGTAATGGTTGAAAAGAAAGCAACTGATGAAAAGATAGAAGGAAGAATAATGTCTGCTATGGAAGAAGTAAGTGACTTGTGTAATTATTTAATGAGTTGATTTTGACATCCCAATTTTGTCTTTTATGCTATACTTATGCTGTACCACTATTTGGTTTTCCTGACATTATTTGAATATATATATTTTAACTTGTGATAGGAAAAAGAATGAATCTAACTAAAATTAATTTTTATTAACTAACTTGAAATTTATAAGGTTTATAAATCTTAAACTTGTAATAATATGGGTACATGTAGTAAAAACTTATAGGCATGTATATTTAACACAGCATTCAAACTGTTTATGCAACATTAGTTTGTCATTCAGCTATTTTATGTTTCAACCCTTATAATTGAACTCGTGTCAATATATATATATATTTATATATAGTTGTACTCAATTTCAACAACTTCAAATATTATTGACTGTACACTTAATTTTTTATCACTTTCTGCTATTCATACTTGTCCTTTCAGGAAGTTTACTTCCTTTACATAAACATAAATGTTCTTTCTTTTCTTTTTGTCCTTTTCTCTTTGTCATTGCCTTGCAAAAGGTTGAGGTCTCCTTGAGTATTTATCACTGCTCTTTTGCTATTAACTTCTCATTGAGGCTAAACCAAATGGCATGCATGTGTTTACTATGCATGGAGACCTATGTGAAAGAGGATCTTGGTGACTGAGGATCCCAGAGTCCTACACATTACTTTGACCTATATTTTTATATAAATAGGGTATGTAATGTGGTCCTCAGCACATCAATTGATTTACATAGATCAAATGATCCTATATCTGCTGAGTGACTCAATAAAGATGGAAAAGATGGAGGCCACATGAGATATATCAAAAGCATAATGGAAATGGCTAGCACTAGTGCAGTTATCTTGTCTTGTATGGCTTGATGGTGGGTGGTGCAATTAGGCCCTGAATTAATCACCTTTTCTATGGAGTGGACATCTAATTCTTTCTTTCCTTCCTATAGATCAACAAACAGGATGTGAGCAGAAATATTTCATCGTTAAAAGAACCTGGGGACATTTTTTATAATTCTCAGTTCTTAAAGCCTTATTGGTGCTGTTGGACATGTCAAAAAATGTTCGTAAAATGAATTTTGGTGATCTTTTGAAGTATTGGCTAAACAGGTCAAAATCATATTGAAATTAAAATGTCTTGGTAATATTAGTTTTACAGCATCTGCCTATTATAGGTTATTCTAGATGGAAGTAATTTTTTCTACTTTTTTAATATTTCAGAAGAAATTGTAGGTTATCTTTTTGAACAAAGTGTCGTGTACAACACATTCCAATCGGGAGCGATGATACAATTTTAAAATCTAAAATTCTCACTCAAATTTGCAACTCCTACACTTCCTGTTAGAGCTGGCTATCTAAATTTTAGTGTTTGACCTTGCCAGCAATGTCATCACATACCTATCAACAAGGTATTAGTTATTCACAAATTGTTAGTCATGAAAATATGTTGTACCCACACAGATTGTATAAGTCTTCGGAATGGCATTAAAAATATTCAAGGATAATTTTGCAATGTCTCATGTATTCTATAATACATTTCTTTTAAGTCTTTCTTTAAATCAAAGTACCAAAGATTGTAAAATTGAAGCTTGTGAGAGAAGTGCATCATAAATTACCTTCTACTTGTAAAGACTTTAATTTCCCCTAGAACAGGTACAGTGAAAGTAGACTTTTCAGATAATGGACACTTCAAAGTAAAGATTATCTGAATCACAGATTGCTTGCTTGAAAGCTGGAGCATTTTTTGTTTATTGGTATCCTTTATTTGTTGAAATTATAGAGATTTTTGCACTTGTATTGAAGATATCAAAACAATTATTAACCTGTGTAATCCATTGTGTTTTGCTATGCAATAAACCTTCTTGAAGTGTTGGTTATAACTGAGGAAGTTAACCATGATATAATATATCTGGAAGTATATGTATTTTTGTTATTTCTAGTTTTGTACAATCCCTTAACATGACACTAAAAGAATGAAGCATTACACATACATGTATTTCTCATTACTATTTAGTCTTTACTTACTTCCCATGCTGTTTTCTGTGAAAGGGATTTGAACAATTTATTAGATCAACTACCTATATTCTTATATTTGGGGGCTTTAATGGACCTTATTGGATAAAGATAATATGAATTCTTATTGTCACATAATTCAGAAATTTATTTAGAATAACAGTACCATATTTTGGATACAATCTGCGATTTATGTGTTTTAAAATAATACACACAACAAAATTCAGAATTTTAGCTTGCTGTATTGGAAAGATATTAGTTTTAATTCGCTAATGTAACTTTTCTTTTTGTCTTGATATGAGATGTTTCATTTTGAAAATATTCCGAATATACAGTCATGGAAGTGAAACTTTTTAAGTTACACTGCAAATTTTAAGTTAAAAGCTATAGTTAAAACAAATAAAAAAAAATGGCAAATGTATTAATGTAAAGTAAGAAATAAAGCTTGCGCAATAAAAAAGAAAAATGTATCCAATATGCAGCTCAAAAATAATGCTTTTCTTTCATTTAATTTACAAACCAAATGTATTTTGTTTTTAAAATATGGCAAACATTATTTTAAAAGTTATTAGAAACTAAATGTCAATAAGTTTTATTGGAATCTTCTCAAAATCATTGGTTTTGATCCATCTCAATTTATTACTTTGGAATAAGCAGATTCAAAGATATTTTTTCCATACTTTTTTTTCTGTACTATTTATGTTTTATTCATACATGTCATTTTTTAATTTATGTGACACCCAGTAATATATATTTCTGACAATTTGATGGAAAAATTGCCTCAGGTTATATGCCACTGAGAATTATGCTATGCTCTTTTTTCTTTTAATTGAAAAAAAAAATCTTAAGGATAATACACCATAGCGGCATATATACAGGAAAATACAGTGTTTGCCTCCTTAAATTCCCCAGAAATAACTTATTTCAACCAACTATCAAGAACTTTCCATTCATTAGATTTGGCCATTTGTTCTCTAGCAAGTCTATCTTTATTAAAATTTAGTGTTGAAAATGATATAACAGATTTCCTCTTATAACTCAAACTGATATAAGTAGACCAAGAGTTTTCACTCTTGTTAAGCAGATTGGTTACACTACATTAAATTTTTCATGGTTACAGACACCATGGTTAGAAGTGAGGGCATCAATGTTGCGGTACAAGAAGTCATAGATGCACTTTTAGATGATAAAAGCAAGATTCTCAAGTAAACATCATAAACAAATTCTATGCAAACATAAACGATTGTAGAACAATGAGTGCCAAGTGCCATACAGGAAATAGAAAAAGTTGTAGATTGTTTTTCGTAGGTAGGTATCCCACCATAGAAAATTTTGTAGTTTTTTTTAAAAGCTAAAGCTTTTGCTAGTCATGTACTGTAAAATAGTCAGTCTCTTGGATAAGATGTCTCTTCCATCATATCAACTTGCAGCAAAGAGTTCTGGAAGAAAGTTAAAGCCGCCAGTAAATAATATCAGGATTTCTCCATCTTAACATTGTAAGCAGGAGCTATCTCATACTCAATCATATCAATATATTGCCACTATCTTAAATAAAACTTTTCCAAAAGTATATAGTCCAGCCTCTTATAATCTCTAATTTCTCGGGATCAAAGAGCAAGCTGTTAATATCTATAGTTTCATGTTAAAGATATGTACCCATATAATTGTGATTTCTTAATGCTAGAACTGCAGAGCACTGTTCAAAATTAAAAATACTAGCTTGGGAGCAGGTGGTGTCTCATAAGATGCTTTGTCATCTTAACTATAATTCTTCAGTAAATATTTTGTTCTATTCAATAAAACATGGAGTGAACATGTTTATTCCAGTCTCTGGAGCAAAGCAATAATTATCACAATATTGAAACTGATCAAATTGATCCTCAAAACCACCGCCCATTTGGTTTCAAGAGTCACATAGCTAAAACTTTTGAGCGTATGATCAACACTTGTCTTGTTTATATATTTGAAAATAATACATATATATCATTTAACCCAGTGGGTTTTGACTAGATCTGCATTTGACAACATTACATACCTAGAGACAAAATTATGAATATCTTTGTGTAGAGACATAATTTGCTATATCTTTATGTAGAAAAAGCCTATAATAAGACATTGTGGAATACTTTGCAATTTTTAATTTTAATTTCAGAGGAAATCAATTTTTACTCAAAAATTTTTAAGCTAATATGTTTTTAATGTCTGTATAGTATTGGGTTTTATCCCCTCTGAGAGTGTTCCCCAGGAAAGTGTTACTGTTTTTAATATTTGCATCAGAAACATTCATGTATTATAGCCATCTATCCCATGGCACATTATATATTAATGATTTCAAATATCTGGCCAGGGTTGCAATATGTGGTTGATTGAATGGCAATATGTGGCTCTGCAAAAGTGCATTCACTTTTGCAGAAAAGCTGGGCCTTATCCTGATCCAGAAATTAAAATCTCAGGCACAGCTATTCATGTTAATCTGATTATTTCTTGGATTAATGTTTGACAATATGGTAACTTTCCTATCACATATCTTAGATTTTCACAAGAGGTGTGAAAGAGGTCACTAAATATTACCAAGACACTCTCTAATAACTCTTTGGGTATTGATTGTAAAGCATTACTCCATGCATATCAGTTGGTTATTCTATCTGGAATTGAGTACAGTAGTGCAGTTTATGTATCAGCCAAAGCATCTATTTTGTAAATTAGACCTTGTATATCATTCAGCTTTGTGAATCTTTTCAGGAGCATTTTGAACTTCTGTTCAGAGGCTATATGTGATTTGCATCCAATTACCTCTTGCTCTGAGAAATAAGCAGTTTTCTTAATGATACAAATAGCATTTTAATATCTTTGAGATTTGATTGTCTGCTGCTCTCTGAGGGAGATGTATAACACATAACCACATAATATATCATTTTACGAGTATACAACTTCCTGTTAATCTGAGTTCCCTGTGTACAAATCCAAATTACAAATGCCCTGAAATTTCTACCTTGGAATGTCACTATTGCCAATGTAATAAATTCTTTTGCTGGATATAGTAAATCAGCCACATCTCCCTTATTATGAAAGATATTCTCATACACATTCGTTTCAGTAATCCTTCTTACATTCCTGTTCATACTGATATTTCAAAATAAGTTATTCATGTTGGTTGGAAATGTGATGTTCTTTTTATATAGCTGAAGCAGTTGCTATTGTGCATGCTCTAGAACTAATACATCTCAACTTTTATCCCAAATACTACATTGATACATATAGTATATTGATACATATACCACTTTCATATTACATTGATACATATAGTATGAAAGTGGTCACATTAGATACATCACACAATTAGACCTTTTTAATGACAAATGTCATCCAGTTATTGTAGAAATTTTAGAAGTTTTAAATATCCTGAAAAGAAAAGAATTTGACTTAATGTTTTGTTTGGCTCCAAATCTCATGTTGACATTGCTAGCAATGAGCTTGCAGATAATGCTGCTAAAAATGCCAGATTTTACATAAATCATTAGTGTTTTTTGATATTAAATTATCAAAGATTTTATTTTTTTCTGTCAGCTGAAGACTTAGAATTTGTAGACAAACAAATTATATCCTCTCACATTCTTACATTTCCAATTATTCCCACGTGAAGAGCTAATGTAAAACTTAATCATTGGACACACTGAATTTATGCACAAACATTTATTCTTCTCTTAGTGCTTTAATTTGTGACTTTTAATGTAACATATATAGTACATCATATTTTAATTATCAATCCTAATTTTAATGATTTATACTTTGGCTTTTTTAACACTAATTTTATCAGATTAATTGGGCTTAAACCACAAAGAAATTTGTTTGCATTTTGCATGCAGTTGGTTTTGTAAATTCTTTTTAAACTTTTATACATTTCAATCTTATACATTTCACCAATCATTTATTATTAGTTTTTACTTCTAGTTTTATTCATTGTACAGTCTAGATTTGTCCAACATTGGGCCTTGTACCAATAACCCCCACAAAGATCAAATCAATCTATTATTTTGTATGTTTGATTTTAGACTTGTGTTCAATTAAATTTATTTTTAAATGTCATGTCTCCAGTCAGCCTTGTAACTCTTGAAAATAGTAAACTTATCACTGATATGTTTCATTTTTAGCAATCTGTTTTCACACATTTAGTGTTTAGTATTGAACAATTTAAATTGAAATTTCCACAAACCTTGAAAGTTAGAAATGGTAAATATCCAAGGAATTTAATTTTTTTTAATAAAAAGTTGTAAATCCAAGCATTCTTGCACTAGAATAGATTCTTTATTTTATATTTAGCAAAATGAGCATCAATTTATTTAATGTATATTTTTCTTTTATGATTACTTTAATAAGAAGTCTGGGACAATTACCATATTTTTTGACTTGTGTAGTAGATTATCATAACATTTTCATGTAGTTGTTTCATGGTATTCTTGTTTACTCTTCTAGTTCTCTTAAAATTCTTAAGTTTTAAATGGCTTTTAAGATTTTTTAAAAAGGGTCATGCACAGTCATGCTTTTGTTATAAATCATGCTTCAATCATAAGAATTCTTATTAAAAACAAAAATACTTAAATAAAACATATTTAATTACTGCATGAATTACTTGTAAACTAAGTTTTTATATACTTACTATTTTTTGTTCCCGATTTTCTTTTTATTACATATAATTAATATAAAAGTGTTTTAGATCTTTAGAGTTTAAAATATTTGATTTCTGCTTTAAATTTTATATTGGCAACAGTCTCAGAAAAATTCTGTTTATGAAAATAGTTTTATTACTGTTTAGAAAGTCTGGCTTCAAATATGAATAAAATGTTAAATTAATTATAAAATAATAAATTTCTGTCTTAGATTTTCTAATTCTGAAATTGCATGTAGCAAAATTTTTGTTGAAATCCAGTTGTGTGCTTGAACAAATCGGTAATTAATTCTGTTTTATGTAAAAAAGATAGTCTTCTGTCACTTACGTGATTTCTTGGTGAATTTTAAAACTTCTAAAAAAAAAAAAAATTTGATCTTTTTATTAATACTGTTTATGAAATTTATAATTTTTGTTAATGTTTTCTAAAGTTTTAACTAGGCTTTGGTCATGCCTGTATTGCATTTAAACCAAGACAAATGTTTAAATGTATTGAATCTTTTAAAGTCATTAAAAGAATTTGAAAACCACTGTTTTTCAACGACCAATAAATTTTCCCCTGATGTAATTTCATTATTTATAATGCTTTTTCTAAATTGTAGCTTTATAGAGTTATTGCTATTTGCTTGGGAGTACCTCCTGAGACTTTCACATGGGAATATTATAATAAAACCAAAGCATACTGTGTTGTTGGGCCAATAACTCCTTTGAAGTTTTATGAGGAATATGTGAAACCTTATTGCAATGTTGAAGATAAAGTAAGTTTAATTTTTAATTATCATTATTGCTAAGATATAATTTAGAGCATTTGTAATTGTTGACTTTATAACTATAACTACTTATTAAAGTATAAATATTTTGTAAATTTTCAAGACTTCATTTAAAGTCCTATTTGATCTTTCCTATGTTATTAAATGAAAAGCTTTTGAATGTTTTATATTTTTACTGCTTTAATATAATTAAAGCACTTAGAAGGAATAGTGGCATAATTAAGAACTCCTCAGCAAGTTTATAAATTTTGTGAAGTGATTTATGTTAATTACATGACAACATTTATGATCATTGCATTGCAAGTAAGATTTGCAATAACCATTGTGCTTTGTGTTGAAAAATTACAGCCCTTATGGTCACAAACTCAATTGCACAAAATGTCATTGATTTGTCAAAGGACAGTTTAACCGGGAATTTAACGTAAAAGCAGTTAGCTTATGTCCTTGAATAAATAGTTTGTTTGGCAGTTTAAATTAACAAAATGGCCTAATGACTCATAATAAGAATTTGTATAGTTTCTGTGAGCCTGACCTGCAGCACCTGAGGTAGAAGTCTGATTTATCTCTAGTATTTTGTCAGCTAGCTTTAGTTGGATATAATGGCATGGCCTTCTTGTGCCCAGTGTGACCCTACCAGGAGTTAAGCTCTTGACATACTTCACTTATTCCCCAGTGAAATTTTTCACCAAATGTAAATTTGCTCAGTTTGCACCTGAGCATATTTTCAATTGCATAGAATTTAAACTGGGTGAGATGTTTTTAAACCTCTTAATTTTGTTTTTCTAGTATGGGTCTAATTAGGGATCAGAAACGGCACAAAATGGCCATTGTACAGTGTAAAAACCGAAAGTTTAAAGAATGTAGAATTTTATTGATTTGGTTTTTACT
The DNA here is from genome assembly GCA_026290005.1 of Latrodectus geometricus. NCBI lineage: Eukaryota > Metazoa > Arthropoda > Arachnida > Araneae > Theridiidae > Latrodectus > Latrodectus geometricus. Next base: position 15,307 of record JAPDSC010125365.1, on the reverse strand, counting down.
GAAATTATGAAAACATTGTTTAAAATTTATATATATTATATAAATCAAAATATTAATCTTAGTTTTTCATCAATTGAAAGATTCCACTAATTGATATTTTATTATTAAATGATATTGCTGTTCTATTGAATTTCTGTCACATTGGGTAATCATGAGTATTTTCATTTAATGTGTAAATATTCTTTAATGATTGACTTCATTATATTTTAAACAGAGTATTTAACTTTGTTTTGATTTTCCAATTTGTTTATATGTTTGTCTGTATTTATGATTAAAGATTTAATGAATATTGATTTAACAGACTATTCTATTTTTTAAAAAATCTAGTAGTACTTATATATTTTCAGCAGGTAGAAATAAAAACAAAAGGGTTATAAATTTTATGAAAATTCAGGCAAGAGTAATTAGAGTTACAAAACTTGTATACAATTTAATAAATTTAACATGTGTTGCAATCAATGGTAATAAAAATTTGAATTGTTATATAATTGAATACTTTTTAAGTAATAGAAAGCTTTAGGTCTTGTTATTGTAAATTTAAGTAAAATCTTTTCTTTCAAATCATTGTTTATAAAAGGCTGGTCCATTAATAAGTTTATAGGAAGCTTTCTTTTAATTTTGTGTTTATACTTATAAAAATTACATTATATATATATATATATATATATATATATATATATATATATAAATAATAAATTTAATACTTTAGTCTTATTAATAAGACTTTAGTAATTTGGATATATTTTTAATAGGTCATAAATTACTTAAAAAATTATTTTTAACATTTTATCAATTGTTTATTAGTTATGATGTTAAATTTAGTAACTTGTAATATTAAAGAAGCCCTGTTATTAAAAAGAGAATATTTATCCCATGACTAATTCACTACATTTTTAAAGTTATGTTAATGCTAAAAATTTGGATATAGGTGCTCATTAGGAAAATGTTGGTAATTATTTTTACATTACTTTTATTTTTATTTTTTTGCAATTTAAAAAATGGGAAATGAATAGTATTTGTTACCCATTACATGAATAACTATAATTAAAATGTATATTCTAAAATGTTATTGAAGTAAGTTAACTTTAATTTTTTATATAATATGTAAAATTTTAACAATACCTGCAATATGATTAACATACATGTGCTTCTTTACTTAATTTGAAAACGCATTAATGGTTTTTTAAATTATAAAATTATTTTCTATGAAAAAAGTTGCTAGATTTTATCACACTTGTATAGAGATTATTCTAAATCTAAACAGAATAGCTTTATTAAATTGAATAAAAGGATTTAATAAAAAATTAATGACCTTAAAAGCCTATTTTCTAATGTTTTACCATAAAATAAAAATTATTTGTTTAAATTGAAACATTTAGTTTTAAATGTCTTATGAAATTGTAACTAATATGTTCATTAAAGCCATATAAAGTACAAATATGTTTAATATAGTTTACTTTTATATTTTTGTAATCTTTTCTAATTTTTTATAGTAAAATATCAAATTAACTATATGATTTGAATATAGATGGTAATCTTCTATTTTATTACCCTATTTTGAAACTGGTTTGATGGTTGGTTGAATATGTGTGACCAGTGGGAGATTTTGAGTAATTAAAGTAAATGTTTGGCAAACATATTAAATATATTATAAGTTTGACACTTTATTTGAAATGCTATGGATTTTGTGTGCAAATTAAATTTTTAATTAATCTTTAATTTCTTAATTTGTATGTCTTTTCTGTTGGTTTTTCTTCGTAAAAATGTATTTGTAAAATACCTTAATTTTGTCTTGTTTCATTCATCTGAATGAAAAAACTTTAATCTATAGAAATGTACGTAAAGATACATTTTTGAATTTAAAATTCTCCGGCTTATATAGTTACAAACTCTTAAGATTTATATGCTAATTTTTTTCTTTTTACCATCCTTAATGTTTTATCTTTAAAATTTTTCAGTAACTGTAGAAATTTTTAAACTTTACTTCTAAAATAATTAAGGGAACATTTTAT
>JAPDSC010125365.1:0-13285 GCA_026290005.1 Latrodectus geometricus | reverse complement strand
GGGAAAAAATGATACAGTATATAAAAATAACTTGTTTTTCCTTTCCAATTTAGTTTTGCATTTAGAGTATAGTCATTTTCACGAATAAATCTTGTTTTAATTTTTTTTTATAAAACTACAATATTAAATTGTAACAAGTAACTCCAAATTTAGAATCTTTATTTTACAAATAAGATTTATTTCTTAGTTTCAGGTTTGTTGTACTTATTAAGCCAAGTACACCATCTAAAGTGTTTTTTCTTTTTTAGCCATGATTACAAATTGTTCTTTGGTGTAGATGTAAACAAATCAATGTCAAAGGGTGAGCGGCTAATATATGGAGATACATGCATGAATCATGCAATGGTTCTTACTGCTGTTTCATTAGATGTAAGAATTTTTTATTAACTTTTTTAATGTATAATTATAATACATTAATTTTTTAATATTTTCAATTTCTATTAAACAAATATGAAAACATTTTTAAATATCTTTATGATTTTTGGATCAATATTTTCATTTTACACCATAATATTCATTAAATGTTTAAATTGCTTTATTAAAATAAAGCTGAAAATTATGTGCTTTGGTATTTTTATTAACTATTTCATTCTTTAATATTAGTTTTTATATTTAATTGGGAATGAGATTTTATGCAATTTTATATACACATATAATTAATGTACATCATATAAAGTGTTTTTGTATGACTTTAACTTCAATAAAATCCTTTTTTGGCTGACTGCCTGAGGTGATTTCAAATTTTTTCACCAACAGATATTGATTTATCATAGTTTTGAACATTCTTTAACTTTTTCTTACTAACTTTATGATAAATTACTAGAAAATTAATTTCTCGCAATTTATAATCATGTTGAAAACTAACTGAATAATATGTTAAACAATTTAAAATTCCACTTATTCATGCTCAATTATGTGTGATTATTTAATACTTCATTTTAATTAATCCTGTATGTGCTACTTGGTTTTAAAGTACACTTAAAATATTTTATTAGTTAATTCGATTTATCAATAGCATGAATAAAATTGGTTTTCCTTTAAACTGAACTACTGCAAGTATTTTTATAAAATATCTTTTCTCTCAATTAACACAGACCAGAAATGTTTTCAGCTTCAAAACAAATTAACCCTTCTTTGCATAATGGTGGAAATTTCCATCAAAACATAATATGCCCAAAAATTATATAAAAGAACAAGTTCACTTTAAGTTGATCGTGTTTGGATACCTTTTTAATGTCCATTGCATAAAAAGAAACATAGCTGTCAAAAATAAACATGAATTATATCATATATATTATTTGAACATGAATTATATCAACTTGATTTATTTCACCAATAAAGAAAAAATCATGCAAAGAAGGGTTAACCTGATAATTAAATATATACTGTTAATAAAATTTTTAAGTGTACTTTAAACAAAAGTTTAGTCTTCAAATTCAATTTGTAAGAATGTAATGAACAATATCTCATAAAGTGTAAGAATTGTGATAGTAGCAGTGAATTTCCTGAGTCCTAAGTTTCATGTTTAAAATCACAACAGTTTCAAAATTCATTATATTAAAAGGAATCTATTTTGGTGCTTTAATCTGATTTTACTCTGTATTTTATTGTCAGCACTAATTCAATTTGGATCTGACTGCCAACAACATTAAAAAAGGATTCTTTGCATAACAGTTCATAAAACTAACCTCTATAAAATAAAACAAAGATAGTTTAATAATATTTCTTTGTTGATATTTTTTTATGGCAGGTATTTTTCATCCATTAGTACTTCATAAGTTAAAGTATCTTCTTTAAAATTAAAGTTTAAAGAAAATTTCCATAGATTTCTATTTTAGTTTAGTGTAAGCTACGTGTATCAACTAAACTAATTTCTTACTAGAATTTCTTCTACACGTAACCATGTCAGGACGTTTTAAAAAAAGACTGCAATTCAGTAACAAATTTATTGAATATCGCGGTTCTCCATTCTATGATCGACTCTCTCGGTCGACGTACATCAACTCTCTTTTTTGTTTTCGCCCTCTAGTGGCGATTTCACATTTCTCACATTCGGCCAGACTGACCTTACAATTGTCCTCAATTGGTAATTTAAAATTTATACTTACTTACTAATTAATACAAATTTCTTTAACATTAGCATTGCTACATAGCTAAACAACACAATGATATAAAGCAGTTAATACCAGATTAATTCAAGTTAATAACTATATTTACATTAGAGAAATAATCATTATTTTTCATTTACACAAACAAATATTATATTATCATTAACAATAAATTTACATTTTCCATTAAAAGTAAAAAAAAAATTATCATAAAGTTTTTAAAAAAATATGTGTTAAACGTATATAATAATACCAACTAATTTTTACTATTAATAAACATTCTGAATAGTTACAAAATAATAATACAATCTTATTTTTCATTTGTAATTCTTAATTAACACAATTCTTAATTCTAACACAATTATTTATGACAGATGTTTACAATAAAATAAATGAACTTAAAAACATAATAACGTATTCACAAAACAGATTTTAACCAGCTTTCACACACATACTATTTGATAAATTTTTCAGTATACAATAAATCATCTTTGAATTTATTTTTAGAGTCAATATTCTATTATAGAGTTCACTGTCCTTTAATTTGGAAGTTTTTAAAAAAAATAAATAAACAAAATTGGAATGATCTTACCATTTAGGATTCCTCATTCACCTTCAGTCCTTACGTGTAGATCTATATGGATTGCGTCTAGGGCTGTTTAGAGAATAATTATCATCACTATCGGCACTATCGACATCACTGTCTTCATCCGAATCCGGTTCATTTATCCATGGTTTCAGTTGACTAATATGAGCTGTTGTTACGTAGAAGTGACCTTTTCTTTTTTTCTTCCAGCTGAGTCACACAGTAGATATCGTTCGGCAATATCTCGGTAACAATAAGGGGGCCTCGATATTTAAGTTGTGTCTTCGTAGGTTGGCCTGTAGATTGCGGAGATCTTTTCATCACGACAATCTCTCCTCGTTCAAACGTCATAGCTCTACATCTCTTTTTATCATAATACTGCTTCATTTTTTGTTGACTTTCTTCTATTTGTCTTCGAGATTCTTCCTGCAGTATAGATGGATCTTTCCAAATCTGAGCTTCTTCGTCAGCTAACTTTCTCAAAATTCCATCATTGAATCGTGGAGAATAACCATGGAGCATTTCAAATGGTGTCATGTTTGTTGATTTGTTTACAAAATTGTTCAAGTTTCTCTCAACTTCTTGTACTTTAGCATCCCAATCTTTATGATCTTGATTTTCCATACCCGTTGTTATGGTAGACAATATGGTTCTATTAACTCTTTCAACCATACCATTTGCACAGGGTCGCTTTGTACAATTGAGTGTATGATGAATTCCATTTTCAGTACAATATTGTTGAAACAGATGTGAAGTGAAACAAGTTCCTCTATCTGTGATTATTTTCTCAGGTAGACCATAAGTATTAACAAACGTTTTCAGAGCCTTCAGCACATGTGACGTAGATATACTCTTCACTGAAGTCAATAGGACAAATTTTGTGAAGTTATCTATCATGACCAAAAGTTCTTGGTTACCTTTAGAACTCTTAACAAAAGGTCCCAAATGATCCATGTGTATAATTGCAAAAGGTCTTGGGCCAGGTTTAATTGGATTCAACAAACCATGTTGTTTTCCTGCCGGCGTTTTTTTCATTAAACATTCAAAGCATTTCGAAATGTGTCTTCGTACATAACGTTTCATATAAGAAAACCAATACAATTCTTTTATCTTATTTACAGTTCTATCAGCAGAAAAATGTCCCATAAGATCATGAAATTTAATAACTGTACTTTTCCTCATATTCTTTGGAATAACATAGAGAAATTTTTCTTTTCCGTTTTCATTTATGAATCTAAATAATCTGTTTCTTTTGAAGACGTAATTTCTTATAAGCTGTTTTTCTTTTGTTCTATCCTGGTCTTTTTTGTTAAATATTTCTATCAATTTTCGTATTTCTGGATCGGCTTGTTGTATCATCAATATTTGCTCGTCTTCACTCAGAGTCGAACAAACTTCTAGTTTATCCTTTATGTTGGATGTAAATGTATCTTCTGGTTCCAAAACTGGAGCTCTGCTCATTGTATCTACATGAGTCATTTTCTTTCCAGCTCTATGTACTATTTCAAAATCAAATTCTTTAATCAAATTAAATCATCTTGCAATCTGAGGATTGCTTGTTTTCTTTGAATTCATATACATTAATGCTTGACAATCTGTCACTATTTTGAATTTAATGCCTAATAATATTGTCTTAATCTTTCAAGAGTCCACACAATAGCCATCAATTCGAGCTTGCTTGAATGATATTTCTTTTCAATTTCAGTTGTCTTTTTGCTAACACAATAGACCAACCGCCATTTATTGTTCGATCCTTGTTGTAGAAGCATGCCTGCTAAACCACTAGAACTTGCATCGCAATGTACTTCCGTTTTAGCTTTAGGGTCATAATGAGCTAACACAGGTTGCTCTGTAAGGCTATTTTTCAGAAATTGAAATGACTGTTCTTGCTCTTCTTCCCACTTGAAAGATTCTTCTTTTTGCTAGAGTCGTGAGAGAGGTTCTGCTTTTTGAGCATATCTTTCCACAAATCTCCGAAAATAACCAGTTAAACCTAAAAATCTACGAATATCATGAATATTCTTTGGAGTTGGAAATTCTTTTATTGATTTTACTTTTCTCATTCCTGGTTTTATTCCTTCTCCATTAACAATAAATCCTAAAAAGTCTACTTCCTTTTTACCAAATTCACATTTTGATAATTTTAATGTCAAATTAGCAGATCTAAGTCTCTCAAAAACCTCTTTTATTCGTCCAATCATATCAGTCCAATTTTTAGCTGGTATCAGAATATCATCTAAAACTTTCTTATTTAACAATGGTCCCAATACTTGATACATTAATCTCTGAAATTCTGAAGGTGCATTTGCCAAACCGAAAATCATACATTCAAACTGACCTGTTTCATCTGGGGTAATAAAAGCAGTTTTTAACTTAGCTTCCTCTGTTAATGGTATTTGTAAATAACCATGAGCTAAATCTAATGTCGTGAAAATATTACATTCACCAAGACATTCTAATAAATCATCAATTCTGGGCAAAGGGAATTTATCTTTAATTGTTTGATTATTTAATTTTCTGTAATCTACTACAAGTCTATCCTCTCAGTTTTTTTTCGAACTAACAATACTGGACTGGCATAAGGTGATCTTGTTTCGGAAACAATTTTGTTTTCTTTCCACTCCTTAACAATATTCTTAATAGAATTTCTCTCAGCTGCATTTGTTTTATAGGGACGTAAACAAACTGGTTTACTTCCTGGAACTTCATTTATTTCCATCTTAGTTAACGCAGTACAACCTTACTCATTAATATTCAATGCAAAACAATCTCTATAAATCATTAATTAATTTCACAATTTCTAACTTTTTATCATAAGAAATAGTTTTATCAAATTTAATATCATCTATTTCAATTGCGCATTTATGTTTATTTACAGTGTATATTGTATCTTCAGTTACATTGCAAAAATTATTAAATGGAATAATGTATTCAGATTTTAAGTTCCAATTTTGCGAAATATCGGTTACCCTACTCAGACATTGGTTTTCTTTTAACTTAATATCACAAGAGCCATTATTCATAATAGGAATTATCGTTTTACCATTTTTAATTTCAAAAACAGAATCGAAATTTATTTCTTTTCCCTCTAACAGTACAAGACCGTTTTTCATATCTTCTGTTTTCGCCTGAATAAAATGTACGCTATTTTTTCTATTACAAGAAGTTCTTCTGTTTTTAGCTTTATTTGTTGATGTTTTGATTCAACTTCCACTTGAGAAAACGGCATACTATTCGAATACCAGATGTGCAATTTAGAGCCAATTCGGGCGAACGCAATTTCTGTTTTGTCTAAAAAGTCTCTTCCTACAATTGGGTCAAACGCCATAGTATCATCATTCACAATAAATATTTCAAGTGTTGCGCTGACGTCGTCAATTTCTAATTCCACTTGACTTTTCCCAAGAGTGAAAGCTGATGTTGCAGTAGAGCCAAATCCAAACAATTTTCTCCTTAATGGAATTATATTTAATTTTAATTTAACTGCAACTGATTTCTTAATTAAAGAAATGCTCGATCCCGTATCTATTAAACTATTTAACGAATTCTCAGAATTATTTATTTTTGCGTTTTTCATATAAGCATTTAACGGGGATAGATTTTCAACGTTCACAGTCAAACTGTTTTTATCTTTGTTTTTCAAACAATATCGTTGGGTATGTCCAGTTTCACCACATTCTTTACAAATTAAACTTTTTCTTTCTTTTGGACAATCTTTAGAAATATGTCCATAATCATTACAGTTAAAACATTTAATGCTACTTTTATCACTGCGAGAGTTAAAATTACTGTTTCGTTTTTCTTTCGAATAAAAACACTCATTTTTCGGGTACCTTTTAAACTCGCGGTTTTCTCTTAATTCGCCTTTGAAATTTTCATTTTTACACCGCTCATTAAATTTATTTACACAAATATCAAAATAAGATCTTTTCTCAATAAATTTCGGGTTTTTGTTTTCAACACAAGACTTTATTCCGACTCTAACATTCTCATATGAATCTAATTTTTCACTTAATTTTTCTGGATTAGTGAAGTTAGTCCATTCATCTATAAAGTGATTATGAATTGTGGGAGAAACACTTTTCTTTAATTGTTCCGTAATAATTAAGTCTTTAAGTTCCTCAAAGTTTCTAATTTTAAGACCATCTAACCACTCATTAAAATAATTTCGTAACTCATAAGTAAAATCTTTAAATATATTTTTAATTGTACGTGAATGTTCATAAAATTTCTGACAAAATCGTTCTGCACTTAATTTGAATTTTTTTAATAAAAGTTCTTTGTGATAGTAATTATTTGCCTTATCGTCCGGTTCGCGGGCAATACACTGAGTTATTTCGTATCGTAGAAGTCCTAGAAGATGAAAAACCCAATGAGCTTCATCTAAACCTATTCGCCGTGCTTGCCTCTCAAATAATATAAGATATAAACTTATATCGCCTTCATTCACATCGTATTTTTGCATAAGCTGTTGCAAACTGCAAGAATCGAGTCTTTCTGAATTCGAATTATTTGCATTTCCTAATGCATTTTCATTTTGCAAACTTAATTTTTCTAGCTCAAACTCGCGAGCTGCATTTTCTATCTCAGAAATTCGAGCTGCCTCTTCATCCTGTTTTCGTTCTTCGATTATTCTATCAAATAAAACTTTAACAAATTCTTCCTCATAATTTTTTGAATTAATAATTATATTCTTTAATTCTATTATTTTACAATCTTGGGGAACGTTTTCTCCCAATTCAGTAGCTAAAGTAATTAAATCTATCTTTTTTCCTTTCGCCAGAAACAAAGCCATGTTAAACAAAGCAGAAATCAAAAGCGTAAATAAAAAAAGATCACTCAGTTGAGCACAGTTTTGTTTTTATCCAATGTTGATGTAACTCGTTGTAGCTTCAAAAATCTTCCACCATAGATTCTTGATTATTTCACTCAGAATTAATCCTTATATCTATGAATTCGATAAAGATGGAGCGTATTCCGTCTTATAATTCACAGCAACATGAATCCGTATCGAAACGAAAACCAATGTAAAAACTCTCAAAGAAGGTAAACATATCCTGCTTCTGAAATGTAAGCTAACGTGTATCAACTAAACTAATTTCTTACTAGAATTTCTTCTACACGTAACCATGTCAGGACGTTTTAATAAAAAGACTGCAATTCAGTAACAAATAACTAATTTATTCAATATCGCGCTTCTCCATTCTATGACCGACTCACTCCGTCGACGTACATCAACTCTCTCTTTTTTGTATTCGCCCTCTAGTGGCGATTATTTCACATTTCTTACACGAGTTTTAATCCAAATGTGGATTTTGAATTTTATAATCTTGTTCTTCATTGATAATGCAAATTATAGTTTGATACGTTTAAAAAAAATGCAAGAAATTTAAACAAACCTTTTCGATGCCTCACAAAATATTTTATATTAAAGTATTTTATGAATAAAATTTTTACACATTAGTATTTTTCTTACAAACTTTATAATAAACTGTTCTTGTACATTTGAAGTTCAAATTGTATATTATCTAGTTATATAAGTTTGGAACTCACATTTATAAATTAAAATTTATGCAAAACACAAAAGAATGCATACTAATCTTCAAAATTATTAATGTTTTAATTGTTGATGAGTTCAACCTATTATAAAGGCTTTTAATTTTTTTCTCTTTAAGTCCAATGGAGAACCAATTAAATGGAGAGTTGAAAATTCCTGGGGTGACGATCGAGGTGATAAAGGTAAAATTTAGTTTATTTCTTCATTATTGTATGTTTATTACAATATAAAAGATATTTTAATTTAACTATAAACTTGATATCCTATAGGGTTTATGATGATGACCACTGATTGGTTTGAAGAATTTGGTTTTGAGATTGTAGTTGATAAGAAATATGTACCAGAAGAAGTTCAAGATATTTTGAAACTTGAGCCTAAAGTATTACCTGCTTGGGATCCAATGGGATCTCTTGCAAAATAGTTTTTCTAAAGATTTTATATTATGGTTATACACTGAGTATTCACGTTTTTAATTGTAATTTTGTTATTAACAACATAGTGAAATGCAATAAATTGAATTTATATTTAGCAAATTTACATTATACACAATTAAAATATAATACAATTAACACTTTTTACTGTAATCGTTTTTGCTTACATTCACTAAAGAAACATGTTTTGCATCATCTGCCTGTCTAAAATGAAAGAACATGAAACTTTGAAGAACAAAATCAAAAAGGTGAAACATTGTTTCATGCATGAAGAGATCTGGAATAATATATACATTTTACAAATGATAGTTTATATGCTGAAAATATTTTTCTTCTATCATGAATGAGTTTATGTATTTTGTCATAATTTTTATAATGCATCAAGATCTTAAATATTTGAAAAATTTTTGAAATTCATTTTATTATACATATTTGGAATCTGATTTTGTGTGGTTATTCATGTTTTTATGTATTTGAAAATTTTCTATGTACAAAATTATAAAGTTGAAATCAATTGAATTCCCTCCAAAAGACTTAAAATAATTTTAATCAAATTTAAATTTTAAGTTATATGAATATTTTAATTAGTTTTAAATTTAAGGTATTGAATTATGTAATCTTTTCAAAGAACTTTTGTGATTATATTGACTATCATGCATAACTGTAATTTCATTAAATATAATTGATTCAAATATTTAGCCAGTGTGTACTTATTTATTATAAAGTTTGTATATTTTTATAAAGAAGAGTACAAATAAAAAGAACGATCTCATAAATTAATAACTTGTGGGCTTTGCAATATACTGTGATAATTTCTCTTATGTTTAAGTAAACTTGCTATGCTTCAAGATTGTTTCCAATGTATTTTATGGAATTATGTACATTTTTACTATGTACTTAATTTTTAATATTGCAAAAGTGTATTAATGTAAATGAAGATTAATAAATACAGTTCTTTAAAAACATAAGATTTAATCACTAAATTTAACAAAAACTGTTGTTAGATTTTCAGAAATCTATTAGTTTTTAAAATGAAGTATATAATATAATTTAATTTAGATTGAAAATTCCTTACACAATTGCTTTACAATTACACTAAGAAATGCTGATTGTAGGAATCTGCAATATTTAAAACAATATTACTGGACGTCAGCACTGAACACAAAGAATAACATATATGCTTATCATGTTATTGATACTATTTATTTTGTCTGAGGGGGGGGGGTAAATTTTTGCTGTGAATTAGATTTTAAACTATAGTCAAATTAGCCTTTGTACACCAAAACTACCCATAAATGAAATTAAGAGTTCATTATAAAGTAACAAATTCTAAACTTAAAAACATCCTTTTATCAACAAAATAATCTGACCAGAAGTCTCACAAATGTCATTAGCTCTTGTGTACAAAAAAATGAAGAGCAAACCAGGTCTAATTATATATTTACAGTTGCATTGATATTAGTATTGATCCATGTCAATCATGACTGTTTTGAATCAACTGCTTATGAATGTCAAACTTTCACCATTTTAATTATCATTCTAAAATGTTAAGCTATGCAGTGAATATGGGTGCTAATTTGAATTTCATAAATTGTTTTATACATAAATATTTTGTATGAGTCAAATGATAAAAAAAAATTTGAAAGTGTGCAGCTTTACCAATTCTTTAAGTCTCCATATGTAATTAGAACTTTAAATGATTTGCGTGTTTGAATTCTTAATATAGTGTCGCTTGTTTTATTATTTTATTGGATATTTTGCATTGTTAAAAGAAATTTAAAATATGTGATGATTAAACATAACAGCTAAGAATATTAGAGGGGGGAAAAGATTTAATGATATATTGAATTATTTTGGTTGTTATTTGAGAATTAATTTTTTAATTTTTTACTGTGCTTTCAACAAATTACCCATGAAATCGTCTTGATTTACTTTATTTCTGACTGAACTCAACTGTACATTAATAATTTGTGGTAATTGAAATGTGTCTATTTTTATACAAGTTGCAGTTAAAAGGTAGCTTTCTTGTCCATTTATTAGTCTTAAATTAATAAGGTGTATAGGCACATCACCATTGTCTATGATTTAAAATGAAAATATCTTCATAATATATTGATACCTAGAAATTTGAAAGTATCCAGTTATGTTAAGAATAGTCATGAAAATTGTAATAATTTGGTATTGATTACTTTTAGAACAGAAATCTCAAGTAGGATATCCAGAACTCCCATCACTTATCCCTATACATGTTCATACAGAAGGAAGAAGCACATCTTTCTCCCCACCCCTAATATAGAAAACATTGATCAAAGCCAGACAGTCACTTCAAATAATGAGTTTTCTGCATTACTCCAGCTTTTTCAAGAAATTAAATCCATTTTTAAGGATGTTTTACTCCAAGAATTAAGAAATGCACTATATCTTAGATAATCTTTTTGTTCTACTCAATTTCATTAAATAACAAATTTATCCCGTTATTGTTAAATTTAACCCCTATACTCTTGTAATTATTATTCTTTCCATTATTTCATTATGAAACACTAAAATTAACTTTAATTTTTTTCAATAATTCATAGAAATAACTTTTTTTTAGAAATCGTAAACCCCACCAACTTTAAAGCACTTCTAATTTTAAGTCAATCAGAATCCGCTATAGTCTCCAGCCACTTTTTTGCTTTAGACGAGGGTTAAAGTTCAACAGAACTAGATACATCTGAAGAGAAGCCAACTGGCGAAAACTGCAAACACTTCTATTTCCTATTGATTAACAGTGTCTGGGATCGAACTAGGTATCTTTCACTCCAAAAAGTACTATCCTACCACTAGGTCATAGTATTTGAAAGAATGACCATTAAAAGCTGCTACTTACATGTAACTTATAAAACGAAACAAAACATACATGCATTGAAAATATATTTAAGAAAATAATAATGTAGGAATAAAAATATGAATTTAAACCTAAATATTCTATTTTTACACATTGCTTTCATTAAGTCTTGTATAGCAAATGTACAAATTTTCATTGACTCATTTATTATTTTAAATTTTCAAACTAGAATTTTTCTATGTATAAAATTGCATTGAATAGGATTAGTCTTGGATAAAATAATTTAATATTTAATAAATCACATTATCAGCAAACATTGTACTTGTGTTCAAAATGAAAGTTTATTTGAGGCTAGGAAAATTTTTTCCTTAATATATATCACTAGCAAATTTATGAATAATTATTTCCTTAATTGCTGTGATATTAAGCCAATTTTATAAAGAAAAAAACTAATGTTACAATATTATTTAGCAAGGAGAATTTAAAATAAAAATGTCCATTTTGTAAATATATAGTTACAATACAAAATACTAATCATGTAAGATGTGAACTTTTTATCATTTTCATACTGGATCCATGATTTCTTCTCAAAGATGATGCATATCTAAGTTTATTCCAAACAGCTATGCACATATTTTTTAATCTGAAATCTTTAGATCCTATTGGTCCTATTGCAAAAGAATACAATTCCCTGAAAAAATAAGAGAAAAATATTTATATATCAGTTTTATCTTCAGGAAAAGTTGTTTTATGTATGAATTTTTAGCTAATAATTAATTAACTATTGGCAGGAATTTCTTCGATACTGAAAAAAACCTTGAATTGCAACTATTATGATATTCACCATATCCACGATTTCAGAATTAGGGTAGTATATATATTTACATTAATTAGGTGCTTGCAATGAAATATATTGTTATTTGTATTTTTAAATCAGAAATTTTCAAACAAATGGAAAAGAAAAACATTTCTAACGTTCTCAATATTTCTTGTAACTTGAAATTTTTCTTTGAACAATTAATTTTCACACATGTATATATTAAATTTCCGATGATGTTGCTTTAAATTTTATTTTTAAATTAACTTGCATCTTAAACAAACAGCTTTTTAAAATAAGCTATCCCAGGCTGGATAAAAAAGTTAGAACCTGGAGCAGCAGATTAAAAAAGAGAAAAATTTCTAAAATAAGGTAATCGAACTAAAAAAAAATTTAACTAAATTTTTCATTTATTGTAGAAACATCAGAAAATAAGTACTTGGGAATCTTCAATTTACCTTATGATGGATGAATTATTTCTTAAGAGAGTATGTTTCATCAAAAACATATAGTAAAGCATACAGTAATAACAATGTATTACTACAATATACTGGGTTGTTTGGAAACTTATTTCATTTTATATGAAAAACGTATAGCAAATACATATTTTATTGAATTGTATACTGTCAATTCTAGTTCAATACTTTTTATCATCTCTTTCTGGTCATGACATGATTTTATATTCATAAAATGGTTGGTTTCCACTTACAAAAAACTGATTCAGGCGGGAAAAATGAAATAACTTTCCGAACAACCCAATAATAAGTATCATTTACTTAGTTTTTGGCACATACGAAATAAAGATAGTATGTCATTAAAAAAAACCCTAATAAATTTTAAGTTAATAAAGCATCAGCTTAATTAGATATGTGAAAATTATGTTCATTCATTAAGACAATAAAAATAATGCAATTGTCACATTTGAAATTCTTTATATTTGGCTTTAAAATTAATGAATC
>JAPDSC010125354.1:9747-23178 GCA_026290005.1 Latrodectus geometricus | reverse complement strand
AAAAATGAAGTATACACAAAATGCTTACAAAATCAGTTAACACAAAGTGATATAAAAAGACTCTCTTAATTATTGAATGACAAGTACTATTAATTTTCATTATTTTTAACTGTTAAATTGTAATATTTTAAGGTGTAATAAATTATTTGTTTTTCTTCAGATTTATCAAAAATAATTGTTTAATGATTATTTCTCCTCAGAATAAATTTGAGAGAATTCATTAACCTGAAAGTACTTCTTGAATAGAAACATGATTGAAGGCTTTGTAAACTCTTCATTTTTATTTCAATTCATGGTGGTTTGTATATGATTCACGAAAATTGACGTACATTAAATAATCAGTATAAA
This sequence comes from Latrodectus geometricus, assembly GCA_026290005.1. Classification (NCBI taxonomy): domain Eukaryota; kingdom Metazoa; phylum Arthropoda; class Arachnida; order Araneae; family Theridiidae; genus Latrodectus; species Latrodectus geometricus. The sequence continues at coordinate 22,830 of JAPDSC010125354.1, read as the reverse complement.
CAATCTTTTAAATTGTCTATTATAAAATTTAAGATCTTGAGTTCTGAAACAAGTTTAAAGTAACATTTTATATAAAAATAATTTTTATTCAACTATTTTCATTTAACGCAATTAAATGTCAGATCTCAATAAAGAGAGCTACCTATTTTAATTATATTTATAACTTCCTGTGAATATGTGAATAAATCTATCATTAGAGTCAGGACTAATTGTTATTAACATTTTGTAATTGAATATTTCTTAAACTTTATATGAATTAAAAAAGTCACTGTGTGAACCACTACATAAATTTACATTCCCATAAACAACAACAAAATCTTAGAAATTTCAAAAAATTAGAGAAATTATTTATTAAATAGAGACATATAATAAGTAGGCATATCACTATTATTAGTAAATTGGTATTTTAATAATAAAAGAGACTACTTGGAGTTGACGTGTCATATGTTGTATGTTTAGGGTTGCTTTAAAATTGCTTTTAAGTTAATCAATAATAGTTAATTTTAATTTTACTTCTACAGCAAATACAAAATATAATACTATTATTAAGTTTATTTTTTTGTGAAATCAATACTGGTTAAGGAATGATTTCTATCAGTTATTTTTGGTAAGAATACGATTTCACTTTGTGAAAGATACATTTAAATGAATAAGCAAAAATATTTATAGCTTAAGCTTAATATATCATATATTTACATTAATATTAATGTAAATTACATTAATATTAATGTAAATATAAGTTGAAATTAAATAATACTTATAATAATGACACAATGAACACAGTAAAATATGAAGGATAATTCCTTCTGATATTAAGCTTATAATTTATTAAAAATGAGCGTTGATCGATTTGTAAGAGATTACGCAATGTATGCAATTTTACAATTTTATTATTTATTTTACAATTTTACAAATTTAATATTACATCATATGTATGCAATTTTCTCATTGGTTGGCAAAGCAGATATATTCTTCTGTTAAACTAAACTGAATTCTGAAGCATGATAGTCTATAGCGGGGCCAAAGCCTACAGTGCCCATATCTGTTTCTTGACCGAGGGTTTTAGGTTCGAAGCATGAATCCCAGCTGGATGGTCAGGCTAACGCAAATTTCTTAAGTTTTACTTAGGAGTTTTGAGTGTGCCTGATTAAAAATGGTTGAGAAGATTTACTTCTCAATCAGTTTATGGTATTCAGTTTTATTGACTCATTGAGGGGATAAAAGGCTCTGTTGATCTTTCTCAACATGAGGATAGAACCTCAGACCTGTGCGTTTTCATATTATTCTCATTTGTAATCATTTTTTTTACAAAAAAGTGCTGCATGGCAAACGCGATAAATTTTCATTAATTTACTTATAATCTTTCTTTGAAATGCACAGTTGCAATAATCTGTGAAGACATATTGGTTTAAATTTCAACTTGGCACAATGAATGACTTTGGTATATTAAGGAAGACATGCTGTTGAAATTCATCTATCATCAATAAAAGATCATCTATCATCAATAAAATTTTGCTATAGCATGAATATAATTGCATCAACCGCTCTATTATCCATGTATCTTTAAAGTGCATTGATGTTATTTTATCTTCAGGGATCACAAACGTTGTCAATATAACTATTTGTTATTTCTCAGTGAAAAGTTAAACTTAAAATCTTACTTATTTTTTATTTAAAAATATTATTCTATATAGCTTATATGCTCCAAATGCTAATGAAACTGTAATACTAGATAATTGATGAAATATATTAATGTTTTTTTCTGAAGTCTTTTTATGGCAGTTTGATGTCATAATAAAGATGCAATGAATACCATTAATTCAAGAAACTGTAGAAAAAATGTTGGACATGTCATAGCCCACAGATAAAAGTTATTGTAAATCTTGTTTTTACATTCCTTACTTATTTGATGTTTGGGGAAAATTTTCATGCAAAATGACTCGTATTTTGAAGGGGGGAAACCAGAAAGAAACTCATTCTGGCAGGAGTGGCCATAAGTGCACCATGCAAAGTTTATTGATCAACAGTATTTAAGATAGATAGATTCTGGAGCCTTCCACTATTTCAGGACTAAGCCTCAGGAAATCGTATTGAAAATGCTTATAAAATTTCAGTCATAGTTGGGGACATGCAAATAATTTAACTTTAAATAGCTAAAATCGAATGTCACTTGCACAGAAAAAAATTATTTATCACTGTAACAACGTGTGACTGAAAGTAACGTATCAGAGGTTCGATAAATAATTTGTTTTCTTACATTGCGATGTGTTTCTTTGACAATAATTAAGTTTTCTATTTCATTTTCAATCTAATATTAGCTTACTCAAAGAAGGACAGATTAAAGTAGATTGCCATCTTTTATTCCTTAAAAATAAGATATTTTTCATTCAATACGAAACTTTCATGATAATATAGAAAAAAATAATCAAATGAGCATAGTCTTTTACAGATTCCACAGTATATTATAAAACTAATTATTTACATTTTATAGCATTACTTTTTTTTTTTTAAATCAGATTATTCTGTTGTTTATGTGCTTCAATGTCCCGAAAATTCCAAAAATTAAGTAGCACTTGTATCACAGTATCGCTTGCTGGTAATTCATTCTATCATTTCTTTAATCACTAGCACATGATCAAAAGTATATATGTTTCAAATTTCCACTTATTACGACCAATTCAGAGTCCTAACTACTGTATGAATTAGAAAAAATTTTTTAATACAATTCTATCTTTATTAAATATTAAAAAATTTATTTAAAATTTTCCTTAATTAAAATTTGTGATTTTTCTAAGAAATATTTGTTTTTGTTCGACAGTGATCAAATTATGAATCTGTTTCATTTCATGTACAAAAATTCAGCAACAAATAAAATAATATAAGAACCAAATTAAAAATCGAATAATGTTTAATACAATATATGATCAGCTACTTTTTTATGCCTATAGAAACCAACGATTTGTTACTATCGTAACGGCTTATTGTGTTAACTAATGTGACATAGATAGACAAAATTAAATTTAAAATTCGTTTTGTGTAGTTGTTGCTATATCATTTGGTGTCATTGTCCTTAGGTATAATTCTAATATAAAGTACTGCTTCTATTTGTTTACATTTACTCAATGACATCACTGAGGACTTAAAACCTATATCGTTTGTACTTTGTATTTTTGGTTTTGAAATTCTTGGTTTTAAATCCAACATCACTCGTGAAAATTCTTCTGAATTTACTTTAAAGCCATAAATTTCAGTCTAATTATTGTGAAAAACTTGACAGTTGAAAGACAAAACATAGTAAGTTCAGCTTGCTTCTTTATTATTTCATTTTGGAAAAGCACAATAATGCAACGTCTATGAGGAGTTTTTACTTATTTTTAAAATTGTAAATAATAATTGCAGTAATGTTTCATACACTATATTGGTAAGTGTAAAGTATACTAATTTTGTTTCGATATAATTCCATACGAAGATTGTTTATTGCAAGAAAAAAAAATTTAAGATATTTTTTTCTTTAGAATGTCTATAGCTCAGATTTATTTGGCCAACTTTTATGAATGACAGATTTTATACGGATATACTTTATTAGTATGAGATATGTTTAATATCTCATACTAATGAAATATTGTAATTCAAAACAACTAATATTTGATTAATCAAAAATATGAATTTAACATTTGAAAATATAAAAATATGTTTTCTTATAGTTTCCTATAAAATTGATTAAATTTAAAGTATAAAAAATCCTCATTAACTCATGGACAACATTGAATTAAAGATTAATCTCGTTTTTGATCATGAATATTGTAAATGAGGCTCATAGTTGCGAAATAATCATTGCAAAAAATATGATTACGTGTAACAAAGCAAACAAATATTATTGTATAATAAGTTTAATTTACATAAAATTTTATGTGAAAATTATGATTTTTATTTATATCTGTCTCTATTTAATAAATGTCTATGTCGAAAAATGTCTATGTCGAAAAATGTCTATGTCGAAAAAAAATCCGTCGTGAGCTCCTCCATTACACAAGATATCATGAATTCCATTTCTTATACCTGACGGAGGGGTCAGGATGGCATCCTAGCCAATTGTCTTGACATTTGAAAAATAAATAAAATTAATTGCAGTCTTTTAAGTCTATAAATATATTTATTGATATATTAATAATACCCATCATTTATTATGGTTATTATTAATTTATCATTATTTATTTAATAGTATCAGAAATTCGTTTATAATACAGGTTTTAATTTATTGAAATGTTAAATATTTATACCAGTTGTCACAATCACATTTACATTTTCTAAAAATTCTAAATAAATATAATATTAAGTCTTTTTAAATAGCAAATAACTGATTATCAGCTATAAGGGCAGATTTAAATTAATTAATTTCTATTAAACTTATTTTGATAATTTGTCATCGAACTACATATGTTTCAAATGATCAATCAATAGTCACAAAATTTCAATTTCAATTTTAATTCTTACTTTGATTTATTTTATGCTAAAATAATTTATAAAATTTTGTTTCTTACTAATTTAAGATGACAATTTTAAAAATTAAGCAGCAAAACATTTTTTGATACTAGTAAAAAACCACCAACTTGGAATTTTAGAAAGCTTACAAAGTAAGAAAACACGCTGTTTGAGTAATCGATTTCTTTGTAAATGGATAAAAGAGAAGAGCGGAATTTTCTCGTAAAAGCAACCATTCTGGACTTCTGCGTAAATAACCACTCAGAAGAAGTGATTAGTGGAGCCTAATGAATGCTGAAAAGTTTTATAGATTGGAATATACCCCTTGAATAGAGAGTTCCGCCTGTAGAGGAGGAGGAGCCACTGTTTAATAGAAACGAGAAAATATTCTATCAAGAGACTGTAATTGCTAGTAAGAATAAGAAGTAATCAGAGTAAATCAAATTGCTACCACGAATAAGCCGAAATTAGTTCTGTAAACTCAATCTAGACTTTAAATTAAAATCCATTCAAATGAATTATTTTAGAACTGAATTATATCAAATACTATTTTTGGCCCTTAAATCTTATTAGTTTAATTTCTTATTAATTTAACGCATTTAATAAAATGTACTGGAGAAAACAAATAAATGTTTCCGTTTTCTATGAATTCTTTATACAACAATTTTTTATTCAAATTTATCTGGGAAATATTCGAACATTAACAATCAAAATGAACAAATATGTTTTTTAAGCATTTGTAATGCACATACACTAACATTTATTTCTCTATTATATAATATACATAATGACATTTGTTCTGGTTCATTTTTTGTTCTGAATTGTGGTCGTAAGCAAACAAATATTACACATCATATATTAATTATACCGCTCACGCGGATATGCCTTTATCTGAAATATAGTTAAGAGTTAAAGTATTGCTAAACTCTTAACTTTTTCTAAGTGTATATTCTTTAGAAAACATACAATTTTCTTTATAAAATATTTCTTTATGCAACTACTGGAAGTAAATGAAACTAAATTCGACAATTTTCATCATTGCCACCTAAATCATCAAACTAAACAAATACATATTTTCTAAATTTTTTTTTTTGTTTGTTTAAGGGAATATGTAAGTTAATAAGCCAAATAACGTACCTAAGATTAACGTAAATATCTTTAATTTTTCCAATTTTTATATAAACTATATAGCAGTATAATTGTTATTTTATGTTAATTATATTCATTATTTTCATTATTATTATTTTCTGCCTTTGGAGTAAATATTGTAATTTAAGTTTGATATATATATATAGTATTACCAATTTTGACATATCTGTAGAAATTTGTTAATTAATTATGTACATTCTTCTTATATAAAAATGCTTATGTGTCATTCAGCTAATGTTGATGTGCTAAGTATAAATTTTTCATAAATATATATTAAAAATTAATGAACATATGCCATTATTTCTTAACGTAATTTAATTGAAAATCTTATAATTTTAGTTAAAAGGCAGTCAAATGTTTAAAAACTACTTTGAAATGAGGGTAAGATATTAAATTGTAGTTCTACTACATATAGAGAGACATCAAATAAATAAAAATGACATAGCTTAAATTCATTAAATATAATCAATAAACAGAAAATTTGGTACCTATTAACAAAACTTTATCAATTACAGATAATAAGTCGGTAAGATTTTTTTTTTAAATGAAAGATTTCAAAAATTCAATGAGTATAAAATAATTGTTAAGCTCTCATTTATATTAATGTAAAATGTACTGACTTTTTAAAATTTCTACATTTAGTACATTATAAATATTATACATAGTATATTTTATTGTATTTTGAAAACATTCCTTTAATAAATATGAATTAAATGAAGACGACAAACTTTATACACAACGAAAAAGTTGTGTAAAAGATTTAATATTATATCCTTACTACGACTGATCTACTTACTAACTAATCTATAATAATATTTTAAATTATCAATTATGAGTCAATCAACGAATTATTCATTAATCTAAAAAAAAATTGTTTGCTCCGGACTCTCTAAAAGTGACCTCTAAACAACAATATTAGGATGTAATATCTTTTAAAGTTATAGCTCTCTCTTATACATTAGTGTGTATATTTACAAGAATATATATATATATATATATATATATATATATATATATATATATATATATATATATATATATTATTAGTTTGATGATCTTATGAATAATCCAAGAATGATTTTTATCATCATTGACAGGAGAATACTACAGTATTACTTATTTATAATATTTCTATAATATTACTTATTTCGATAAGATTTTGCGATTAACAAATAATTGTCTATTGGTATTTTATATTATTGAAGAACTACATTATTGTTTCGAAAATGTCTCTTTTAAGCTGCGTGCATATATTTCTCACACAATTATAAAACTCCTCTTGATTCATGTAATATCGTAATTATTTTTATGATTTTTAATACTTATTCTATATGGATGGTCTTAGCTCTCTTTTTGAACATCAACGGATTCAAAATATTTATAAATTTAAAGATGCTTTAAATTTTTAATAATTTTTTAAAACATTTAAATCAAGTCAGAAATAAAGTCAATGTTTAAAATAACAATCAGTATTGTTGAAAATATTCTTAATAATTTATTTCGAGGAATTTTCTGCAAAATAATATAATTTTTCATTTAATGTTGCATAAAAAAGCAACGTAAATCAATATTCCTGAATTTTAAAGTTAATAAAAGGAAATTTATTTCTCCATTAATACTATGCTTAACAATTTAAGTCCAAATTTATAGTAGAATATAGATTTTTTTCTAAAAAATAGCCTCTCATACGATATTTTATATACCAAAAATATTAATTCATATAATATTTTATATAATAAAATATTAGTTAAATCAATAATTTCTTCCAATAATTTTAGGAAACAATTATTGGTTTAGCTGTAAGGAAAACATTTGAGTGTTGTTTATAATTATACTTATGTGAAGTACATTGCATTTAATTTATTTCTATGTTCAGCAAATATTTAATGCTTACGAAAATAAGTATTAAAATGCACCTATTTTTCAGATTTCAATTTATTGGGCATTTTTAGGTCAACCCCTGCATCAAGTGAGAATGTAAGCTCCCTATAAGTGACAAACTAAAAGCTAGATATCCGAAAAAAACTCGTAAAAAACGTAACTTGAAGCTAATGTAAGTGACTAACTGCAGTTCAACACAAAGGCTGTAGACTGAAAGGAAGCCAGCTTATTGCCTCAAAACCATTAGAAAGAAAGAGAACTGCGTCCAGTCTGTCCCTTAGGATCACTTATGACGAGGTCCAGCCGATCTGATATCGGAGATGTCCGGCTTTCTATGTGCTGCTAATTTACTTCTAATATCTAGGTCAATAGTGATTAAAGTAAAAAAAGGAGCCATGCATCGAGCAATTACTAAAAGATAAATTGATGTAGTTTCTCTCATTTTAGGAGAATCTCGGTTTTTTCCATGATTAAGTACTTATGGGAAAGACAAAAATAAAATGCAGCTCTCATTTGTAAAAATAGTCCAATGTTACAAATATTGCATAAATATAAAACTCAAAATTAAAATATTTCTTTTAAAGACTAAGCCATCTTATAACTTATGAAATAATTAAAAAAACAATCAAAAATATGTTAATAAACTTTTACATAAATTATATTTCACTTATGTTTAGTGATATTTAATTTTACTATTCAATATTCAAAAAAGGAATTTGAGCAATTGATATTATCAGTTTAATGTTTAAGCAAATTTTTAACCGATGGGTATACATAGACCGAAATATCCATGTGATGAAATTTAATAAATAAATTTGAGGAATGTACAGAATATATACAAACATTGACAATGAATACCACTAAAATCACTAGAATCTAAATAACAGATTCTTACAACTAATTCAATTATCTTCAAAATACCATAAAAATTTAAAAACTTCACAAAAATGGTCTTATTTATCATCTATACATAAAATTTTCTCATGGGAAAGGATTAAAACATAACTGAATCTTATTATTTTGTGATTCTTCTCATAGAGAGTAGCAAATATTCCCGAATACTGAGAATAATCTAGACATAAATTGATAAAATTTTCTAAGTTGTTAAAGTCCGTTGCGTTTACAAAATTTTTTAAAATGAATCGATACAAACAACTAATGAAAAGTGATAATTATTTCACTTTCTTGATACTTTGTTGAAAAAATTCCATATGAGGAGGCAAGTAATTTCAACTTTACCTTTTATCCTTTTTTAGGATTACCTTGATATTTTCGTTGATCACTACTACTCTTATTCAAAAGCTGTGTGTTAAATTGATTGACACCTAAACTGTAAAACTTAAGGTACATACTATTAAATAAATGTGTTGGCTATGTAAAGCAAACAATGTTAAAGCTTCATAAAAATGTAATGCTCGTAAATAATTTTAATAACATTGAGTTGATATTATCTCTTAAACTAAGTAGCAATAATGTAAGACAACTTATATTTTCTAAAAATATGGATATTTCTGCTTATATTACAAAATATTTATCTTTATCAAGAGAAACAAAATTTATGGTTTAGTTTGAATTTATAATGTCCATTTCATAGTTTATACATCACTTTAAGGAAAGAGTAAAACATGTTCTTATCGAAACCATTTATAAGTTAGTTTAAGCTTATAATAATTTTAACTTTTACTATTAAGTTATAATACTTTTATTTAAGTTATAATACTTTTTATTTAAGTTATAATACTTTTACTTTTTCCATTCATTTTAACAAAATAAAAAACAGAAATTGCGTTAGGATTTGAAATGTGTGAATAACTTTACATGAGATATATTATACTAAATCTGTAATGGTTTATCCAATAAAGATTCTTTAAACACACTCTAATGCAAAATACTTAGTCTGTCCAAAAATAGTTAAATGCCGGAAAAATACACTTAAATTTAGCTAAATAATAGTACAATACCATTAAAGTTTTTTTTCTTTGAGAGTAAAACAACTTATTAAAATATTATTAAAATACGTAAAATATATGCATCATGATATAAAATACAAGGGAAAAGTAAAAAGAAAATTTTTTTTGACTTTATAGCCCATTAAAATATTTAATTACCCCATGAGAATAAAATATTAACGGTAAGTGTATGAAATAACGCTTCGCGTAATACATCCATTAGATTGAGTTCTCGTTTGTGCTCAATTTAACAAATGACTTTATTGATTATGAAATAAATTTTATACACAAAGTACTAAACTAATACTGTTTGATTTAAAATCATTACCAAGTATAGGCATAAGTAATCAAGTTGTAAATTAAGGTAAAAAATTTTGATTCAAAATGCTAAAAATATATTAAACATATAAATGTGACATTACTTTAAAATTTAATTTAAAACATGTGTTTTTAAATATTTTATTTTTTTTGTAAGTTGAGGAGATAATTTTAATTACGTAACTAAAATATGCTTATTGTAGACTTGACATCACTTATTTGACGGAAGCTTCAAAAAAAAAAAAAAAAAACCCTACTAAATTTAGGTAAATTTTGTCCTTAAATACATACTTTTCAGTGAATACATGTAGTATATAATTTCATATTCTGTATTATTTATTGACTAACTTTAAATGTAATAAAAAATTTATTTGTACAAAGCAAAATTTGTCATAGAAGAGAAATATGAAACAAAGTATTGTCTGTGATTAGAGTTAGTGTCAATAAGTGAATAAAAATTAATTATATATCCCCCAAAATTTACTTTTAGAAATGATAATTTATATAAAATAAAATCATTTAAATACATTATAACACCTTTTATCATATGTATTTAATGTAAACTTTATATTTAATAAAAGAACGATAAAATATATTTGATAATAAATTTATACCTCATAAATACTTCCCATTTTTATTTTTTGTCTCTTGTTACATAATTTAAAATTTCTGTAAATTTTACTTTATTTTTATAGTTTTAAAAATTTAATTCTTATTTTATTTTCAAATTCAATTTATTTTGTTTCAATATTATTTAAGATACTATTTAAATTTGTAACAAATGTAGAAAATTAGATAGTAACTTTTGGTCACAACAGAGGGCAACATTACTTAACTGAGAGTTTTTATGGATTAAAACAATCTTATTGAAAATTTTATATTAACAGCTGGAAAAAACCCTAGTCGTAGTGTATCCAAGGAGTAGGTTTGAGGATTGATGCTCCGGCTGGGTAAGATCGACTCAGCCTATCATCCCTACAGTGGGTCTGCAAAACTGAGCACCTACCATGCTTAGAACTAAAACCAGGGGTTTCATACGAGTCTGCCAACATAACCGGAGCATATGCATCGCACCTCAAGGCTCAGGAAAATAGATATGAGTACTATAAACATTGGCTCCCATATGAGCTGTCGTTCCAATGAATTAAGATTTAGAACTCTCTTTTCCTTATGTAACACTCTGTTTTGTCATCATCCTGACTTCGAAACTTCACTCCATTTAATGAGAGTATTATATATTATCTCAACTGTTAAACGTAATTAGTTAAACCATACTCTCTCTCCCTGTATTTTACTTATGATTGTATTAAATGTTTTATTTTTTTAATTTATGTAAGTATATGTTGTATACTTATGTGTATAAGACCATGTAATAAATAAAAGCTTATATTCTTTCTTAAATTTGAATCTGATTATTTTGCTCTGATCTATTACTCACAGTGTAAATTACATAAATATCTTGAAGATTGATTATTGCCCTTATTCTATAAATAATAAATACATAATAGGATTTCCTTCCCGAAAGTCATTGACATTTATATCCGGGTGCATTTTCTAATGACTGATTTTCTAATGATAGAAATTAAAAATCCTAATTCTTTTCAACGTCTTTTGGATGTTTTTTTTCATATGATCTATGGCAAAAATGTTAAAATGGTTCATTAATATGCTGAAAATACATTTCTAAGAAATACTGGAGAGGTGTTTGAAAGGCATTAAGATAATTACTGAAAGTACTTTATTTCAAATGGATGTTTCATTTTACATATTATATCCCACATAAAATACTTAAATTTAAATAATCCTTTTAAAAGTATTCTCCTTATCAACAAATATACTTGCATAGAGATTGTGCAATACAGAATAAATCATTTTGAAAGACAAGATTTTTAATTGTTTATTGACATTTCACTATAAAATAATTTCACGAATGTTTTATTTTTAAACATACAAGTTAAAAAACTATGCTAGTAGAAATGTTTACCATTATAATGATACTAGGTAACATAATCTAAAATAATTCCTAGAATAAACCAAAAATTCTCTTTCGCAATCTCTTAAAAGAAAAACAGTACAAAATTTAGCAGAAAAGAAAAAAATCTGAATTAATAGCACGTCACTGGTGAACGCCAAAATCATTATTCTTACCTGCAGGCATTGGCCTTCTTTTATCCGTCTGCTTCTGATTCAAAGTCCATTTTTACTCTGGCATCGAACAAAGTAAAGAAAGAAAAGAATAGGAGAGAAAGCTGCACCCGGAACATGAAAACAACACAAATTCGAATTTCCTGTTTTTTCACTACCTTGTACAGTATCGATCTTGATAATATTATTGCTTTACAATGGGGAATGGCAAAATGGTTCGGCTACCTGACCTTGCTAAATGAATCTAAAAAAGAAAAATAGTGAATACGTCTGGAGGAGGAAGTGAAAAAGAAACAAACACTAACTTAGGATGTTTATTTATTTATGCAGTTTAGACTCGAATTCTCTTTTTATATCATTTATTTTATTTTTTCACTGCTTCCCTTGCTTACGATGAATAGCCTGGCATTAAGTACTTGTCAAGAAGTTTACTCTGGATAAAAAAGCAAAAAGGAAGTAACGGAAAGTTAAAGTGGAAGAGATGTTTTTTAAACTGGCTACTGAAAGACTTCTATCTGTATTAACGCCGTTACGGCCCTATTCCGCTTGGCCGTTATAAATGAAGATGTATAGTGTTACGGGTCAACTTTATTAAAGTGCAAGAAGCGAGGGAAAAACTATTACTAGGAATCGCAGTCCAAAGCGAGAAGCGAGGATGTTATTAATGTGCTACTGTTCACTTATCGCATACTGCAAAGGGGAGTTTAGGCAGGATATTTTTCCGTGAAAGCAGGGAATTCTTAAGTAATTTGCCTTTCTGAGGTCTCACCTGTCGAAGCTTAGAAAATATTCTCCGATTTTTCAGTTTTAAGATAAAAAAATATCAGTATATAACTTTCAACAAATAATATTCTTTGTTTTTAAAACATTCTACTAACAATGAAAGATTGATTATTAATCAATGAATATATACCCGCCGAACAATATTTTTAGTGGAATAGGATACTTTAACACTAATCATTTGTTAAAAAAATTATATTTATATTTCATTGAAATGTTTTTAACAAGTTTCAAATGTGTGGTATTATAATCATAATAAATAAACTATTTACTTTACATTATGCATAAGCAACTACGTATATTTAATCTATGTATTGTTAATCTATCAAATATATTAAGAGTATTGTATATATATATATATATATATATATATATATAT
>JAPDSC010125353.1:304331-315966 GCA_026290005.1 Latrodectus geometricus | reverse complement strand
GTATATACATATATATATATATATATATATATATATATATATATATATATATATATACTGTTTGTGTGAGTAACTATACCTCCTTTGATTTTATACAAATTTAAGTGAAATATCATCTTTTGTGTAAAACTGTACAAAATCGGTTAAAAAAAAGTTAAAATCAGCTAATAAGAAAGAATACTTCAAATTATAATCATAATTTTGCATTATGTTTTAGTAATTATATTTGTATTTTTTTCTTGTGTGACTAATCTAATAACTCATCGTTTTGTTTCATATCCTCTATGTTTAGCGGCTTCTAAACAAGCTTCATGAGATTATTAACTCTCAAAAAGTCCAAAAACATCAAAAGATTTCTAATCAAGTCATCGTGGGAGAGTTGAAGTTAGTCTGAAATGTGTTCCGCTATAAAACTCGCTTGTTACATATTAAAAAATATTCTGACACCTATACAAACAAAACCTCTTCAAGTAGCCACTGGAAAATCTGGAAAGAGCAGTCTAAACTTTTCACGCAAGTGAGGAGTAAAGAACCACCAGGGATAATTCTTGTGTACCATTCTTTTATTGGAGGGATTTATCATTTAACTACTTACAAACAGAAATAGATATTCCAAGAATATACAATGCAGCTGATGAATTTTTGCATTCTCAGCAGCATTAATAAAATTGGAGAACTAAGTGGTTATTTCTTTCATAATGATTCTTGCATTGCAATCCTTTTGATTGCGTTAGAATAATTCTCATAATAATGTTTTTGCATGTTTTTCAAAATTTTAACATGCTAATTTACATCTTTTATAAAAAATATTTTATATGTTTCTCCCACAATTTTGTCTATCTATGTTTCAATTCGACTCTTTGCATATAAGTCTTACTAATGTATTAGTAAGACTTAATACATTAATGTATTAAGTAATTAAATGAAGTCCCATGGGTGTTAAGAGGTAGAATTAATTCCTTTTTTTCCAGCTTGAGGTTGTGTTCACACAATAATTTAACAAATCTTTGAAAATATATTCTGAAATTTCATAAGCAAATAGTTACCTAAAATCTGATTTTTTTTTATATAAAATAACGCTATTTAAATTTATTTCTAAATAATCCCACCTACTTTGCTATTATTTATTATAATCATAACAAAATCAAGCATAAATGATGTTGGATTATTTGGGAAAGAAAGAGATATAAAAATTTCCTGTAATGAAATATCATTTTATTTCGAATCTAAAATTGTACATTAATTAAAGTCACAAGAAAACATTCTTAATATCTTATATAAATTTTGATATTTGCACAAACAAATAATCTTACGATGTCAATGATTAGTGATCTATAAAAATCTAATTTGAAAGGTTAAATTTCAAATTTATTAGCGGTTTATTTGATGGTTAAAAATTTTCTATTAATTTTTATTGTAACTCTTAACATAAATAAATTACAATTTCATATCGCATTTAGTGGTTTTTATTGCATCCATGAACTAATTTAACGGTTTTACTATTCTTAGTTAATTCTTAGTTATAAAACAAAAATTAGATTTTTATTAAAATTTAAGATAAAAGTTAATGAAAATATTAGGCATAGAAATAGTTATTGAGAGCAAATATTAAAAATTCGAAAAAGGTTCTTAAAATCTAGTTTAAATAAACGTAAATGCATCTCATGCAGTAATTAAAACGAAACAAAAAGTGAAATTATTTTGGTAAAATTACTGATCGATTTTGTAAATAAATTTCGTAGAAATTTATAACTTCAAAGTTTAGAAAAGAATAAGTTCAGGTAAAAAAATTAGTTTATATATCTAAAGGGCAAAATTGTTTCAGACAAATACGCCTTAAAGATTTCCGAATAAAAAAATGCAACACTTAAATTACCACGTTGAAGATTTGTTTTTACACTAGCTCTTTGTTTAATTGAAGGTTTATTTGATGGACGATTCTTTAATCTCTTTTAACACTCAACTGTAACTTAATTGCATAAAATTTTTTAATCTCTTTGTGAAATGAATTTAGTCAGAAAAATCATTTTATTTTCTATCTGCCAGAAATGTAGGTTTAATACGCTAAATAAGAAAGAAAAAATGCATTATTTCGTTTATATTACTGCAAACAAAATGAAATTGATTAATAATTTTTTACCAGTGTTAATGATTTTTGATTGTATAAACGTAAATTGGAACTTCTTTTAAAAATATTTCCCTTTTATTTAGAAACTGAACCTTATTTTTCAATGGCTTAAGAAAAAATAATACAGAAATTGCAATTTTAACTTAATTTTAAATACATAAGTTTGAGTATTTCTTACTGTAACTTTGGAAATGTACATTTTTTAGTTTTTCTCTCCGTAAATTATTTTGTTTATTGATTGTCACAATCAATAAACAAAATAATTTGCAGACAAAGAAACTAAAAAAATTTACAATTATGCAAATTTAGTGCCAAATTATGGATTTATCAGGGAAAAGTTTCTTTTCTCTCCAAAAATTTAGAATTTAATAATTTTAATGTCTGATTAGTATGTTAATTTATTAGCAATACATTTAAAATAATTATATTTAAATAATATGTGCAATAGTATTTACTCACAATAAATTTATAATTATAAAAACAATATTTGTCAGCAAACAAGTCTATATTTTTTATATGAATCTGAAGTTTTGTTTGTTTGGTTGATAGCGAATTATTGGAAATTTTAGCCGAAATATGCTTCTATGCAAATTCTATATTATTTAAAAATATCAAATTTTGAATAACTTGAGAATTTCAGAAAAATGTTTTCATTAGAACAATTATATACTATCCCTTAAAACAATAGTTTAAATATTTTATTATTGATAAACAGGTCCATACTTTTAACATTTTTATTTCTGTTAATTAAAGTTATAACATTTAAAAAAGACATGGTTTATTTCCTTGTACACTTTGTGTACACTTCTACCATTTGGTTTAAAAAAATTAAACCTAAGTACCAGGATCAGTGGAATTATTATATGCGTGGCTGACCTTATGAACAAAATATACCGTTAATTTTTGTTAAATCTGGTGCATTTTTGTTATATGTTACCTGTATTAGTTTTGTTGCTATAAAATTCTTTTACTTTATCATCATATTTGCATTGTCAGATCTACAAGAAATGCAATTATGTACAGAAATATTATAAAAACTAATTCATTAAAATTAAGAATTATCCATACCAATACCATTAAATTTTAAAGAAAGAACAGATGAAAATTTTTTTTTATGTATTTTTCCATTATAATAGTTCAGAAATAATGGGAACAATTTAAAATTTCTATTACTTATAATAATATAAGTTAAAAAATAAATCCTTTCTTAAATAAGTAATAATTAACTTTATTTCTGTCTATTACGTTTCTTCTATGTGTGTGTGACCTATTTTTTTAAACAGCTGTATTTTTTCTTATATTACTATGAAAAAATCTTTATTTGAACACTGGTCAATCGTGATTGATCTATGCAACTGATTAGAATATGATTAAGATCATAAAGATAGTAAATTAAAAAAATCCTCTGATTTGTTTTTTATATATTTTGTTATTTTGTATGAATAAAATATTTCTTAATTAATTGTTTCTAATATTTTTCTATGAGTTTGTTTCATAAGTAGAATTTAATCTGAGACAAATAAAGTGTTGGATGTCCTTTTCTTAATTAATCTTATTATTCTCTTATTCTCCAAATTTATACTGAAATAATTTCAACAGTTATCTTTTGGTAAACTTGATGATAAAAAAAGTATTTCGTGTAAGTTTATTTATTTAGTATCTGACAATAGATGAGTTTATTGTTAGTTCAAATCTGAATAACATATTTTTGATTATTTAATTTTTTTGACTAACCCTGCTTTAACTTATTAAATTCTAATATTCCTTTTACTGTGTTTATTTAACCCAAATCCCATGCTTAAAGTACAAATTCTAGCTTAATGACGAATAAAAACACAATTTTAAATTTATAGCACTACTAATATAATTTCTGAGGGATGCTAAAATGTTGTATCTCTCATCTGTTAAATACCATTAATCAGTTTTTTTTCTAATAGTGGGCACTGGGTGACTAACCCTTCTCCATAGTAAGGTCGGAAACAGCTACTCATTTATCGTCACTTGGTGGGCACCTATGAACTAAGTCACGGAGGCAAGTAGCGTTACCGCAATCACATCATCGCAAACCCGTTTATGGAGTGGGCCACATTCATTCATCATCTCAGAAGAAAGGACAATGAAACAGATAGAAAGAAAAAATAAACGTCCGTGCCCAAACAGCGATTCAAACTGGGGACCAACGGTCTTGGAGTCTGGAACGCTAACCACTCAGGCATAAGACATCAACAATAATCAGTAACATTCTTTAACTACAGAAATAGTATATATCAATTGTAAATGTTTACTTGGAATTTCTAATTAAAATAGTTCATCTTAAGTAGTAATTAATTATATTATTATGTTCTTCGTTGTTTAAAAATTCATCATATATTGTCCAAATTCACTTAACGGATTACTCAATTGGAAGTTTCAATAAGTGTTTTAAAGTTTTATGTATAGAAAAAAAATCATGCAGTTTATTTTTTCACGAAATATATTAAAAACACAGAATATGAGTAAATAGAAATGAAGTAAATGAAAGCTGCATGCCAGTTTTTATTCAATTATAAATGGTTATTTTTTAAAAGGCTTGAAAAGATATATTTAAAGCACTTTTTTTTTATTTAAGTTGATAAATTACATATGCATAAGAATAAACTACAAAACTAAAAAAAAAAAGACAACAAGTAATAAGGACTTTATAAAAGTTCTAGGCCGAACGAAAGAAAAACAAATAATCATGATATATTCAATAACAATAATGATAAAACAATTTTCTATGCAAATAAATACAAAAATATAATGTTTAAATTTTTATGGTAATTAAATATTTACAAAAAAGCATTTTATGTATGAATGAATAAAAGCATGTGTAGAAAATCTTAAAACAAACGAAACCGATTTATACTAAACGAATACATTTAGCTTAAGGCAACATGTATAAATTAAAATATGTTTGGATCTTATACTTTTTTGACTATAAGTTTGTAATTAAAAAAAGAAACATTTAGAAATAAAAATGAGAAGTAAAAAGGCAAAAATAATGAAAATTTTCGCAATATTAATTACTTCAATGCTTAATCAAAATATTTTGAACTAAGTCGAGTTACAAAATTGTTTCTTATTAAAAATTAAATATTTCAGATAATGTTAATTATATAAATTGTTTCTAACTGAAATCATTTGAAAAATTTGAACTCAATCTTTTCAAATTATGTAACTACAAATTTAAAAATGAAGAGTAAAGCTACTCATAAAACATTAAATAAATGAAACAAGACTAAAACTATTGTTATTTAGCACATACATAGTAAACAAGATAAAATATTTCGTGATACAATCAGTTGTTGTTCAGTTGCTATTTAAGAACAGTCTCAATAATTTAATTGGACTAATTCAATAAATGTTCAAAAATTAACACATACTCTTACAAAAAAAAAAACCTTTTGCTATTATTCTATTATTTTAAGAAAATCTGTTGTGAATAAAATTAATTAATGTTTTTGAGCTGCCTCTTTATTTTGGGCTAATAAAACTGTAATTGAAAACTTGAAAGATAGCATCATGAGTCAGACTTTATTGATAAACTTATTCCTCAAATAGAAGTCTTGAGAATTTAATTTTAATACAGTTTTTCTACTCTAAGAAGAATTTTACGGTATAAAAAATTAGGATTGTTCTGTGTGTAATATTTTTACATAAGTAAACGTTAATAAATCTATTAGATATTTTACTTAATTAAGTTCTTTCTAAGAGTTTATAAGTAGAAATGAAGTAAAGAAATATCTTACAGATTAGGTAATAATGTATTATGATGCAATGTTGTTTACTATGATTAAAGAAAATATTAGTATTAAAACAATTGGATGCTGTTTTAACCAATGATAACTCAAAAGTATGGTATGTTTTTCAAAATTCTGAAAATAGGTTTCTAAAATTTTATTTAAAACTAACTGGAAATAGAGGAAAGAATCAATGACATATAGTGTTTGGACATGGGCTTCTTTTCTGCCATCAATCTTAAAACTGTCTATGCGTTTGATTATATATATTTTTAAATTTTATATAAAGCCGAGGAAGATGCTTACATTCAGAAAACAATAAGTTTATCTTCTTATTTAAGAATTTCCAAACCAATATCTTTACAAAATTTAATGTATTTCTTTGGATAATTCACAAATTGAATAAATGTTTTTGGAACTATGACAAAATAATATGAATTATCATTATTGATTTAAAAACTTTAAAAAAATCTAGATGTCTAAGCTCTGATTTGCTTTCTAATTAAGTCTAATAAAGCAATATATATAATTTAAATATGATAAACAAACAATTTATGTGTTTATTGTTATTAAACTAACATCAAATTATAAAATTGTTTATTCATAGTGCATTTTAAAGTGTGCTATGGAAATTATGAAATGTATAAAATATGATAAATGAGTGAAATTTGGTAAAAAATGCTGTCCATTTATCATTATCTGTATAATCTTATACATACTATATTGTATATCTCATAGATATGATAATAATAAATTTTATTATTATAATACATATTATTGTTAATAATAATAATATGATTTCTAATTTTAATTTAAAAATTTATAAGTTATAATTTTTAAAATTCATTACGGAAAAAAAACGTTAGTTAAATTTACTTTTCAATAGGTTTCTTCAAAATAAAAAGTACTTATTTTAAAATGAATAACTTGACATTTTAAACAAAATTCATACTCGACTACCTGAGAATCTAAAATAAATAATGAAGAAAAAAATTTTTCTCGGCCTTTAATATTAAACTGGAAAAACCATATTTATGCTCTAATGAAAGGAAAGGAGTGTAAAAAAAGGGCTTCATTAAATCCAGTCAAATTCGGTTGTTTGGTTTCCTCCTGAGTGTTATCCTTTTCATCTTTACTTGCGCATATATGTATCTGTGCATTTTCCTAAAAAAAAAGAAAAAAAAATATTTCTTATTTTTTGATGCGGTGAGGAAATCGGTTTTTACAGTAATAAGCATTCTCTTCTTGACTAAAATTGGAATTAGCTTCGAGTGTTTTCAAAGGATCGAATCGCGATCGGTTATTGCGAAGAATAAAGCAGAAAATTTTGTGAAATTTCATTTGCGTTTTCTCCAAGCTCCTCGGGCTGTTGGGAAACATCGGAAACTGGAGAGTAATTTAGATAGAGAAGGAAAGTTTAATGAAGATTTAGCCCGAGACAGAGCGTTTGCTTTTACTGCTCCAAGCGTTATGAAAGCTTATTTCTGTTCAAGCTTCAGTAAGATGTTAAATGGTATTATGCAACAGAATTAACATATGTTGAAAAATTTGCCTGTTGCGTGATTTTTCCAATTAGAATTCCTCTGTCTGAGGACTAGTGTATCTTCATCAAGATAATGAATTCATTAGACATGCCTTTAGCTTGTTAAATTATTATTAATTTATTTTGATATTTATTTTAAATATTGGTATGAAAATACTAAACAAAAAACAAGTTTTGTTGAGAAATATTTTTATTATCAAAAATTAAACTGACTCTCAACAAATAAAATTGAAAAGTATAGTAATTTGTCATTAATCATATTTTTTTAAAACAGTAAAAATTAATTACTTTCAATTATTTCAATACTAATTATGAAATGCATTGTTTTAAAGTGATAAACTGAAGCACATTTCTTTTTAAGTTATCCTTTGTTCAAGCATAAATGGAAAAAAATAACGATCACTTTGCACTTTTTCAAAGGATTAGTTTGATTAAAATGCACTATCGAAATGCTTACTAATAACTAGGCTGTATATATTTTTGATTGTAATGGCTGGGTTTACTGTAGCAACGTCAGGTTAACTGAATCAACAATTTAATCATTTAAGTTGAATCTGTAGAATGAAATTATTTTAAATTTAAATATATAGTTTTTATAAGTAATTTGGGTTTAGGTATTCCAGTTTTATTAGATGTTTTTTTGTAAACATTTTTACTGGATACCTAATTTTCAAAATAGGACACTTTGTTTTTTATGTGAAAATATTAGGAAAGTTTGTAGATACGTATTACACTTTTACATTAGTAGTTTTGCTTATTTTCTAGAAACTAGCTCAGCATGTTATAAATTTATCAAAAAAATAAATGTTGACGTTTTATTTAAAGCAAATTATATTAATGTTCACAAATGTTACAAGCCTCTTTCGTTTTTTCAACTGTTAATAAACAGAAAATAAATCATAGTTGTTTAATTAGATTAGTTCTAAGTTAGAAAATGCAGGCATATAACATTTTATACAAACATTGATTCATTAGCAACGTTTTCTTGATGCATATACTTGTAATGCTAAAAATAATTTTGTACTTGCAAATTGATAATTTTAAGGTATTTTTTGTAACCTAAAATGTTTTTCCGTATCTGTAAATAAACTATCTCTTAATCTGTGAATAAATATCTTATTTTAAAATTAAGCTGTATGAGAAAATAAATTAAAATAGGGACTTTTCGATATATTTTATTCATTTATATTTGCTTATAATCTATTTATTTTATTTTCCAATAATTGGTTATTTGTTTTAAAAATTACATAAAAGATTAAGTCAAGATAAAATAACCCAAAACTTTTGATAAAATATAACGGATAAAGATAAGTGGTATGGTAAGATTTGACTTTTGTTTACCATGACTTACATCATTACATTTAATTTTTTGTCGACATCTAAATATCTGTTTAATATATTTATAATTATACAATTCAACACAATTTCTCAAATAAATTTACATTTGAATTTTTATAACTCAAACAATTTTATCAAATTAAGTTTTAAATGAGTAAACTATTGGTAGTTTCAGAAATAGATTATTTCATAATTCTTATTATGTAATTTTAAATTGAAATACAAAAACTAAGTTTGTTCCATATAAAAATATTACGGTGACTAATGAATCATGATCTTGCTTTATATAAATTATAATGATAACGAAAGTTTTTTGACAATATTTTAAAAGTATTATAATTTTAAATATGATCATGAATTAATTGTTGTTTAACGAGATTTAGCGTAAAATACTTTAATATCTTAAATAACTTTTTTATTTTGTACACTACCTAAAATATTATCAAAATATATGAACTATACTAGCAGTTGGTTTTAAAGATAACTAAATCGTTAACCACTAAATAAAAACAGAAAGTAGGTTCTTAAGAAATTGTTTTAGATTCCTAAGTAAATTGTAACATGTATCTATTCCTTACAATAATGATTTTAAACCACATTGATCTGATTAGTTAGGGTGTTTGTTTTAACTGTCTAAAATTAGTGAATTTCAATAGAAGATCCGTCATGTTATCCGTCATCATTAATAGCGGTAAAGTCTTCCCTGTGAAATGATACCTCTGGGACTGGGAGGCTAAGTCGAATTGTCTTCTGTTTGATCCCTGCTTCCAAATTACGAAGATTCACTTTCGGGGCTACGATGGCACATCCACAATGGGCGCTCTACTATAAAAAGTGTTATCACTTTCCCCCCTTGTAGTGCTAAAATGTGGAAACCCTAGTAACCTAGTAAAAAAAGTAAAATGGTAAGCTAAAAAATGGATGTTGCATGAAAATATCATTCAGCAACATCATAAAAATAATGGTTTTAAGAATTTAAAATTATTCTAAAGCTTATACACATTCTAATTTAAATATTTTATGTTTAGTTTAAATTTATACTGATAACGGATAAAAGATACAAGTGTCTCTTGATTATTTTCAGTTATCTTGTTTTATGGACATAGGGAATGTTATACATCATAAATTATAACAAAATATTTCATAAGAATGGAGTTGTTTATTCTGACATAAAATTATAGTTGCTTGCTTTGAAAATGAGCTTTACTCATCCATATGAATATATTAATATAGTTAAAAATTTGTTTTTATGTTTTAATGTAGAAAAATTATACATTAAAAATTAAAATAACCTACAAATAAATTACCAAAATTTATATAGCACAATTATAATGACTTTTTGAATAGTGAAAACACTAATCTAACTGTATCAAAAAAAATTTAATTCATGTCAAAAATATTAATATGCATACATTACATACCTAAATCAAAAATAATTAAAATTTTTAAAATTAATTATTATTTAAAAAACTGCAAACTTCTCAATCAGTATGATTTATAAGCGGAAACTTCCATTGAAATTTTATAGCTTATTACATATGCTAACCGATTTTCGGGGGATTTCCAGTTTCATGTTAAAATTGGTTATTAAGAAAAATGTATATGACCATAGTTACTAAAAATAAAAAAATTTTAAATTATAAAAGATATTAATTTTATTTTATATGCAACTCTGGGAGACAGAAGGTGGATGTTGTTCATAATATTGTACAGCTAAAGTAAAATGGATTTTATTCACCTCGGCGTGTGATTATGTTAAATTATAAATGAAAAAAATCAATATATTTGATAAAGTCCACTAAGATAAATTGTAAATATACAAACAAAGGAGTAAATTTCTTAATTGAATTTAATCTTGGATTCATAAAAAAATTTATTAATAGAAATTAGGCATAAAAGACAGAGTAAGTCAAAAGGTGTATGTATTGTGTCACTGTTTAATTTAAAAATTTGTTTTTAGCATGGCAACAAATAGTTTCTACATGTCATTATAAAGATATAAAATGTTAAGTTTGCATTTATCACAAAAAAAATATTTCTTGATGTAAAATTTGCTTCAAGAAAAATACATCAATTCTAGAAAATTTCTCTAACATATATCATTAATCGTTTTAAAAATTAAAATGTGACATTCAAATTTTACTGATACTTTGTATATAAGATCAAAAATCAATTTGAATCATTTATTAGAAAAGTAGTTTAAAATAGTAATTAAAAATTATTATTTTTATTATTTGAAAACTATTTAATTTACTTTAAGATCGAAGTGAATTTGTTTTTTTTCATATTTTAGTAATGTTATATTTATTCTCAATATTTATTCTATAATGAAATAACTTTTTAATAAGAAATAAAACAATTTAGGTAAAAAAACTCAATAATTTTTTTAATAAAATTGCTAATTTTAAGCATTTAATTTCAAAGAGTAAAGTTTTGACAAATAACCTAATATGTGAACTTGAGTTCATATTTAAACAATATTTTCGTTTAACAAAAACAACTTTTTTTCCATGTGTTTCCCCACGAGCATCAAATAAACGCTATTTTTCCATAAAATTGTTTTATAAGTTTAAATATTAAACACTATATATACAAATAAAATTCTACTTTTTTCTACTATTATTTTTATGATTTATCAATTTGAAATTCAAAAATTTCTTTTGTCGAAAGCTATTGGAATGTGTAAGAATGTTAGTTTGTCTTTATAATATTCCTTAGAGATATTGTATTGGCAAAATAAATAGAATAAAATAAAATAAAAAAGCGTATATTGAAACCTCTCTTGATATTCAATTCCCATATAGTTCAATTTACTTTTAATTCTCAACTGTTCAAATATATGTAGCAATGGCAACAATGCAATGT
>JAPDSC010125353.1:202570-304321 GCA_026290005.1 Latrodectus geometricus | reverse complement strand
ATTAAAAGTTCAGTCGAGGCTCAGGAAATATTTGTAAATGGTATACATGCAAATTTTGAATATGTAAAAGCTAAATTATTTGATACTGTTTATAATATTTAAATAAGGTGTTCATACAGAATATTAGATATTTGTCATATAAAATATTCTCTGCTGTTAATCTCTGTAAGCGGAAAAGAGATATAAATTGGTATTGCAAAATTTATGGAGGAAGTATTTAAATAAAATACCAAAAACCCATTTACTTGGAATCACCATAACATTAAATGTAATTTCAAAGATTTTGCTAAAAAATTAGAAAATAAAGCACACAAACTTTTCAATACCTTAAAAATCTTAAATTTATCGAAGTGAATTGAAGAATAACTAAGCTTTAGTGATGACATTACAACAAGTTATATAAACCACTTTTAATACACGTGACAAGTCAATAAAAATTCGTTTTGTCAATGCGCATTCACAAATGGTATTACATAACACCCAATAAGTAACATAATATATTTTAAGTAACCACCTATATTTCCATTTAAATCAAGATGTAAAAATCTCTACTATTTTATTTAATTTTATTTTTAAATTTCCATAATAATAAAAACAATCAATTTTATTAATTTATATTAAACCTTGCACGGACTTCTTGACATTGTTCAAGATCCCACAGTCAATTTCATATTTCCACTGATCTCCTATGATACAGACTCTTTTGGTTCGTAGAACCACTTTGGAAACCACTGCTCTAGCCCATCAAATTTAAAATTAAAAACATTTTATCTTATAACAAACTTTCTCTATTTATCAATCTATTGATGATCTAATGGCAGCCATTATGCTAAACCATATTTTTCTGATTTCAAATCTCAATTTATGGTTATTTTGAAATATACAATTAGGTCTCTCAAAGTCATACTGTCATTAAGATACTAACTGTATCAAAATTGTAAATTTTATACTGTTTTATGAATCACATGGCTGATAAAAACATTTACAACAATAATATTTTTATGTGTTTTCTACAAATGGAAAATTTAAAATATAAGATTATGCATTATATTTTTTCATAGTTACAAATATAGGTTCCAAAAAAGTTCAGCAAAGAAGTTCAGTGAAAACTGATGGATATTGTAGCAGATTGTAATATCCAAAAACAGAGCAGCAGCAGTAAAAGTGACTTAATAATTCAACCAGTATTTAGATTATGCAGAGTCAATGACTACAGTTACAAGGCACCTTCATAAATAGAGCAGTTACTGAAGACTGTAGTTTCCTAGCCACTAATTACAGATTTTAATTAAAAATGTCATCTATAGATGTGTCACATTCGCAAAACTTGGTCAATTGTAAAGCGGAAAAAGTAATATAGTCTGAAGAATCACACTTTTCTCTACAACTGAGTGGATACATGTTTTGAGGATCTACACAAGCATATTATAGTGGTTGTCTCTTTCCAACTGTCAAACATGAAGGTAGATCTAACGTTGTATGAGTAAATGTATTATATTTTCCTGCTGGATCTATCATAAACCTGAAAAGTAGCATCAGTGGAGAGAAGTATTGCGAAAGTTTAGCTGTGTAGGTCTATCCAATGACACAAGTTTTATTTCTAGCAAAAAATGGAATGTTCGCGCATTTGATAGTGCATTTATCCATGCAGCGTGACTTGTTCAATCATAGTTTGATGAGCACGAGAAGAGATTTAAACATTTAGTTTGTCTCACATAGTCATCCGACCTCAATATAATTAATCTGTTATAGTTTAGTTTTGAACATTTAATATGGAATTAAAATCCTTCACAGGCATTACTTCAAGAGCTTTCATATTTTTTCATAAAGAATTATACAATATTTCTCTAACAGTATCCAACATTTGTATGAATTGATTCCTAGGAGAACCCAAGCTGTATTACAAGACAAAAATGGCCCTACACCATACCAATAAAGGATTCTTTATAAATCTAAGGCATTGTCCTCGTTTTGATAATCCCTTGTAAAGGATACAAAGGTGAATCATATTTCATAATGAAATAACATGACATACGTTTAAATTATTGATTCAAATGGTTCCAATTTGAATGAATAATTTAAACGTATGTCATGTTGTTAACCAATGACTGGTTTTCTTTAACAAGACATACTTTTAGACATTGAAAATTGCTCTGCATTTGTATTCATGTGCGTTGAACTGAACTCTATCATGCATTCCATAGGTGTTAATCTTTATAATTACATATTCTTCCACTAGATGTCGCAGCTGATTGCAGAATTGCAATTAATTCCTTTTACGCTTTTTATGGATTTCTGGAAAAGAATAGATTGCACTTAATTAGTTTGTAATTGTAATGTTAGACCTATCACTTCTTTCTCACCAAATATTAATGTCATTTCAATAGTTTTCAAAAATATAACATTGAATTATTTAAAATTAATTTAACTCCATTATAAAAATCATTAAAACTTTCAATAAAAATATCGATAAAATATAAGTAAGAATATTCCTTTTACTGTTACTAAAATCATTTTTTCCAAATTATTTTTCCATAATTCATAAAAGACAAACTGTATAAAGTTTAAAATTGTTTCAGAAATTCATTTTTTAAAATTTCAAAAAGAAATTAACTTAAACCCAAGTTTTTTTTAACAATATTATTTATATATTTTAAATATTCAATCATTTCTATCTTTAATATAATTTATATTTTAAAAAGAATGATGTTATGAAAATTTAGATTTTGAAAGAATAGTTTTTACAGAGTGTGTAACTAAAATACTTACATTGATTTTCTTAGGATTTAACATTTGCAAAAATATCATGCAAATATATTTCTTAATATAATATACCATTTATATTTAGGGAAATAAAAACGCGTAAACTATTTGGTAAAGTCTTTTATCAGAGATATTTTATTTTAGTATTTCTCCTATATTTTTTAACTTTTGAAAGCTTTCTTAATAGCTTCACGCATCCAAAATATTTTATTGTCCAATAGTTTTTTAGAACTTTTTTTTTCTTTCCATGTTATCATATCAGACATTAGAATTCAAAGATAAAGTTCGAGAGCCACTCAAAACTCAATTCTAAAACTCTTTTATATTCAAATGAGCTTCTTTATTTTCAAAAAAGTTAGAAGTGCTCTAAAAGTTGTTCATAAAGCTTAAAATTTCGTTCTGAAAGCTTCATTTCATTGTATGCTTTCCCCGCAAAAAACACGACATGCATTTCAAATATTGCTGAAATAGAATAACCATTTATATGGAATATTTCCTTCATTTTTTTGTCCATTTACAACTATGAATTATATTATCATTTCTATTGACTATGGAGATTAAATAGATTTAGTTATAAATACAGTGGAGTTCCGTGACGCTTTGAGATACATGCAAATAGAGAAATTCCTTTCCGGATAGATCTATGAATTATTCCCTATTTATACAACTCAAAATGGCCCCACTTCTCTGCTTTAGGACTCCTGCTTTCACATATGGAGTGATGCAAATAGCCCACAAATGTCTTCTTTATGTGCCGGTAAAATTTTCCTCTTATTGAGATTAAATTCACATTTTCATTTTTATCCCCTTCGCTAAAACAAGCCATTTTAAAACGAGATATCGGGAATGGCGTGCCGCCCAGGAATCGCCATAGTAATCGTTTCCTCATAGAGAAAAAAGTTTCCTTAATGGTTTATGCATACACTGAGTAGATCATTTGTGGTAAAAAGTACTTTGTTTCGGAAATTATTTTAATGTGATTTACGCTGTAAATGGTTAGGTAGTAAATCTCGATCGATTAATTCTAGTTATTTTTTTTAAAAAGTAAAACAATTTTAAAGCTTGCAACGGAGATTTAGTCATTAAAATAACATTTTAGAAATTATATTCCTTAATGCAGACCTTAACTGAAGTAAATTTTATAATTAGAAAGCTATTGAGCTGAATATATTGTTCTAAAAGGCTTAAATTACTAAAACAGTACAGTTTTGCAACTTCGAATCTTTAAATTTAAGCCATTATGTCGTTAGTAATTTTAAAGAAATGATATGCAATTTCCGCTGTTTGAGAGGCGATCATGGGTGTGTTATTTTGCCTTTTACTTTGATAGAAAATTTAAAATTATCTGAAATCAATAAGATTTTTTCTGATTTTTTTTCGGAACTATGTACTCCTTAAACATTTCAAAACTTTATAGTTTTGCTTATGTAACTAAATGCCTGATCCATTCAACAGTATTCATATTTGATGAATTTAACATTTTTGTTTTAATCTTATTTATCATAAATAATAATAAAGCATATCTGTGTAATTAAATATCACCACTATTAAATAACTACAACAATAAACATATGTCTGATATATTTATAAAATATTAGCGGAAAAAATAAATGATTGCCTTTTGGAATCTAAAATATGCTATAAGATTCTGCACTCTTCAATATCATCCATAAATCAGGGTTTCTTAACATGACAAGTACACATACCCAAGAAAGGGTTATAGAATTTCTTGGTTACAAAACAAAACATATGGGTATTTAAAGAAATTCGTGCGACTCAAAAGAAAGCTACTCTCTTGTAAATTTCTTATTATTGAGTTTGAGATAGAAGCAAGTGAACAGTTGTTGATCAGCGAAATTTTCAGATTAATATAAGTGCTATGCCCAATTTTTTTCTATCCTAATCATTCATGAATTATAAATTTATCTTTATCATTTCATAAATAAAAATAGAGATATATAACATTAGTCTGAAATGTTATTTTATGTGAAGAAGCATCAATTTTATTGTTGGTCTGTTTAAAACTTGTTTTACATATGTTTCAAAGCTGATTATAATTAATTCATACGTGATTGATAAGCTTGTTAACCACTTAAATTTGAAACATGAATAAGGGAAATTTTTCAGTGAAAGTAAATATTTTGAAAACTTAAATTCTAAAATATTATAAATTTGCTCTTTCTTTCTTTTATAAAATAAATATCAAAAACAAAGATATTTTGTTAATCACTCTTTCAAAAACATATTTTCAAGCTGAAAATTCTTAGCAACAAGTTTTCTCTCTCAAAGCTGGTGATACGAGGGGGATTCCAAATAATTATAAGATTACTCTATTTGATTCTTAAGATTGGCGATTTAGAAAGAATTTAATAGATTCTGATTTAAGCAAATTTTAGGAAAAATTGTATTGTTATTATTTATGGCACTTGATAAAGCCAAGCCTACCCATCACGGACTGGTTGAATGAATTAAGAAAGAGAGTCATCCGTTTTTGAAAAGAGCACCTCCCCACGAGGGTGGAAGATAGACTTGGCTCATAGATGGCAGCACCATTTGGGTCTTCCAATTTAGAGATAGGATGCCAGAGAAAACCCAAGGTCTGGCTCTTAACATCCCCAGTGGTATTCATTTGGAATGCGAAAAATCATGGTCACTTTTAATGGACCTTTGTGACATCTTTTGTTGAGTTTTAATATGCTTTTAAAATACTTTTTTTTTCTTTCAAATTGATTACAATATTTTATTCCTCTTTATTTGTAATTAAAATTTGGAAAAGCTTCATATATACAATTGTGGTTTAAAATTGTCATTAATTACGTTTTATTTCTATTAAAATTTTGTCTCTCACAATTAAATAAAAAGGTAATCATATCAAAAAATAATAACATGATTGATTTCTTTAATTTTCTGTTTTTGTTTCAGGATTATTGAAATGGAGTAATTCAAATACTTCATTTATTGTTTATTTATTAAATATTTAACTAATCTAACTTTATTTGGTGCTTTTACTTTGTAGCTTGTATGTTAGGTTGTATGTAATAGTTCTATTAAATTAATTTCGCAAGCTATTTCTATTCAAAACTAATGCAATGAAATAATATGTTTTTTATCACAAGAAAAACAAACGAAAATTATTTTTTTAAATCTAAAATTAACAATTGAGCATTTGATTTCTTTTTAAAGGATAATATTTTTCAATAAAAAGTTAATAAGATTTATTTTTAAAATTACTTAGATTAGTTCTTTTTATAAATTAGCTATTTACTTTTTTACCATATTTTATTGATTTTGTTTTATATCAGGTAGCTCTTAAATAATTTATATTTATAATATATAAGTATTCTTTTCATATTTACGATGAATTATTTTATCCAGAATAGCACAGTTAAGTTCGAAAAGTGGAAACATCAGATTTATATTCTTTAAGGATTTTTTTTCAATAACAAGATCAAATGTTTTGAAAATATAAATTCTAAAAAATTATAAATTTGATTTTTCTTTCTTTTATAAAATAAATGTTAAAAGCATAGAATTGTTAATTATTCTTCCCAAAAGATATTTTCAAGTTGAAAATTCTTACAAGTTTTCTTGCTAAAAGGTGGTGATATGAAGGTATATCAAATGAATATAAGATTATACTATTTGATTTCATCATTAGCAAAAATCAATAACTTGAAAATAAATATTTAATTCATATGCAGATAATTCCATGCAATTTCATATTTTTTCATATAACTATCTCGAACATATAAAAATCAGTATATTTATATAATTGCTTTTGTGTAAGTAGCTAATAAATCTACAGAAAATGGAAGAATTTGAAAACTCAAAACTCTGCAACATTTTCTAACTATTTTCTTACAGATTTGAAGCAATTTTAAATAAATTTTCTTTAAAAAAATAATTATCTCAATCGAAATTCAAAGTGAATATTTTAATTCTAAGAAAGGAAAAGTAAACAGGCTTATAATGTTAGATTAAAGCAGATTACATTTTCAATTTTAGCAAAAATCAATAGAATTTCTTAAATAAAGTAAATGGAATGATCTATATAAGTTTTTGAGAAATTCATATTGCATCATTATAATAAATAATAATTACTTGAAATTTCAATATATTTTTATAAAATAATTGATGAATTAGAATAAATGTCGAAAGGGCTAAAAATCCCTTTCAAGCCACTGAAATTATTTGCTGGAAAGTAAATGGGGTAAATCAGATTGGTCTATTAGTTAAATGCCAAGAATTTTGAGATAAAAGACTTCAGTTTCAATGACGAATTATACATCTTAAGTGTTTCACCAAGACAAACCAAAAACAATGACCAAGGTAGAAAAATGATATACCGATTATTATCTGCACGAATAAGTCAGACTACATCACTCGAAATAAAATTGTTTTCTACAGCTATTTAATTTGTATGTTGGGCTAGTATAAAATCTGTACTAAAATATTAACTTTGTCTACATTTTGCAATTTTTATAATTAAGTGCTACATTTGATTTATCGTGTAAATATGCCCTAACAAAAATGGAGGCGTAACATCTTTAGATGTGAATCCTGATCATATCAATGGAAATAACTGAGCTTAGTTTAAATTAAATGGATTAAAGAGGCAGTAATTTGTATCAATATTGCATGCACTCAAAATAACTCGAACGAAAAATATGTATGCAACAGAAATATACACACTACAGTTCAACTATTTCAACTAATTTGTAAAAAAAGTTTGCTAGCTTCACCAAAATACTTCACCCAATTCCTTATTAGGAGGTCTAAATAATAATTGAAAGCTTACTATGAAATGTAATCAAATTTCTTTTCCTTCTAAAAACAAACAAAATTAGGTCATAAATTGTAACCAAATACAGCAAGTTTGATTTAATGATTGAGGAACATGATCGTTCTAACTTCAGTCAAAATTAAAAAACGAATTTCATAAATTCGATATAATGTGATAAAATAATCAACAGGATTAAATTAGCATGTTTATAGGAAAATGGCAAAAATATTGCAAGCATATATAGAAAATAATATGAAAAAATGCTGTTTTAATCATGCTTGTTTTATCTAATTCTAAAGGAATTATGTGACAAATTTTTATTGCTTGCTATGGGATTGTTTTTAAAATCAGTTCTGATTCTGAATATTTTTCTGTGACAAATGCGTCTAATGGTATAAATTTTGAAATTATTATAAATTAAGAAAACATATTTTTCTTTAAGAAAGTTGCTAATTTAATATTGTTTTCATTAATTTCAAAGTTAAACATTTTAAGTAAAATATTTTTCACTTACTTTGTCTTCTTGCTGAGCTCCATCTACATTTCGAAGTCCAATTCAGTATTTAAAAATTCCTCCATTGTTTATTGTGAATATTAGATAAATGGAATTAAACATATTTTTTATTACTTTATAAATAAATAAAATAAATTTCATAAAAAATGCAGATTATTTTTTACTTGCTCATTTGTGATAAAGTATATTTTCCTTCCAAATATTTATAAGGCATTAGCAATTACTTTTCTCCTATTTCCATTATTTTACACATTTTCCGCAAGGAATTCAGCATATTTTATGTTGGCATGAATTTTAAATACTTTGAAATAATAAGAAATCAAAATCAAAAACGTTTGATGTACAGGAGGAGATTTGGAGATTCATCAATAATATTAAAAATAAAACTTTTAATGAAATTGTAAGTGCAAAGCGATATTATCTGAATAAAAATTTTCAATATGCATACATACTTCTCCAGATAAATGAATTGAGACAATGGCATTGTGTATTACATTAAACAAATATCCTGAATGATAGATATAAGTTATTATTTGGAAATTAAAGTAGATAAATATTCAATCTTCATTATTTTGCTTGCTGATGGTAATTCTGCAGCACAATAATTTAAGTAAGACCTTTTTTTGATTGATCGTAACAAAAAAAAAAAACATGTTTGCTGATTAGATAACTTAAGTTCGATACCATTTCAAAATATAAGGGATTGATCCAAGCAATTTTTTTATGTTGTCTGAACTCACACACAATTGTGCTAATGCATTACTAATATTTTGATTAAAGTCCATTCTTGCTCACAGCTAAATATATAATTCTAAAAGACGAACTTAAATTATAATATAAACACAATATAATCAATAATTTCTACTGGATTATACTTCTTGCCTGTCAATTTGTAATCAATTATTTATAAATTTAAAATTATTTTATTGATTAATTAAATGTATACACTTAAAAATATCCAATGCGTAAAACAAAATTAATTGTTAAATTCTTATTACTGCTCAACAATTGAATAATGTTAGAAATTCTGATAAACAATACACTACAACATCATTTAAAATATACCACATATGTTAATATTGTGCGGCATTTGAATTAATTTAGTATTTATAGGTGTTCTAGTAATATATCTCTTTTAAGGCTGGTGAATAATGTATACACAACCAGCGAAGAATGTCTGCCGCCGTTCATTTGATTTAATGGAGACTGTTAATCAGTATAAGTGACAAAATGAAAGAAAATCTAATTACATACTCTTTGGATAAGTCACTGGGAGACAATATATCTTACAGCGGTTTAAGTGATTGGAATTAACTTCGTCTCCTTGGATTTGAATAGGAAACGTATTCAGCAAACTTTAAAACCTTCCTCCTCCAGTTCCTCTTGTTCTGGAAGCTCTTTAGAAATTCCTATTTGATCATTACTTAAATAAATCAGGAGAATACTCTGAAAAGTTTCACCGGTTTTCAATTTTCGAACATAGTTTTACAATATAATTATATTTAAATCGTTTTTCCTATTGTGTTTTGAGTAACATAATTTATACTGCATTCATCTTACGAATAAAATCTATTACAATTATATTTAACTATACTAAAAATAAAACTATTGTATATGATTAAAAATAAAACTAATGAATGTGATTTTAATAATTTTTCTTATAGGTAATGGTATGCAAATTAGTATTTAATATTAGCCAAACGTAAAAATGTTATAAATATTGAACAATATTTAGCTAATAATGTTGTAATAACTAGAAAATATACTCTATTTCAGAAAAAATTAAAATTTTTGATAACTATTCCAGTGTTAAGCCAGTTCTTTACATTTTTTTGAAGATTTTTGATATTTAAAATGTTTTCTACAAAATAAAATATATAGTTCAATTATAATTGAAAATATGTTTGGAGGGTGTTTTATAAGTAAGTTTTTTATACATTATATTAATAATTATGCTTTATCAAACATATCTTACATATACATACTGAAAAATATGCTTATGTAATATTTTATCGTCATAGAGATGAACATTACAAATAAAATTTGCTAATATACATAAAAATGGGTATGAGATACTCGAATAATTAAATTTTTAAAAATCAAATTATCCATTTAAAATTTTTTTACCACTAGTCGAATCTTTTGAATATATGCCACCGAACTAATGTAATATTACAAGAGTACTTTACAAATTAATTAAATAACAAATAAAAACTTACTCAATTGTAAATATATGTACACTTAGTTTTACTGTATTAACTGGAATCTAGCATGTTAGTATCTTTTCATATCGTGAAATTAAAACGTTATTTCCATATTTAAAACCAAAATATTGATAGAGTGTTCCATCAATTTTTTAAAATTCAATCATTAAATTTATTATCCTCTCTTACTGTAATTTTTAATTTTAGCGTTATCAAAATTAGTTATTTTCTTGGTTGTTAAATTCAAGCTTTTGTGAAAAAAAATGAATACCAAATCTCCCTACTGTTCAACAATGGATAGTAAGTATTTCGCATATTTGTTAGCACATATATTGGAAAGAGTGGATAAATTCATTTTTAAGGTTTTCTTCTTTGTCACCTGTAAAAATCCTGCTTATATCTGTGCATTAGTAAGAACGGGAAGCATGCACAATAATTATTGGTTTATTTGATTATTCTTAAGGTAGTGAGAAGCTAAAATTTTGTTTTATCATTCATTTATAAAAAAAATTGAAATTATCTAATTAATAAATCATTTTCACTCCACAGGAAGCTCAGAATTCATCATTCCTTTGATTTTTATGTTTACCTTATGAATATCTTATTTTTATATGCAAATGAGTATTTCTAATCACATAAATTTTTTATTCCTTATTTACTTATTTCATAACTTGCTCACTAAAAATTATTCGAATATGATTATCTGAATAAGAAAAATTGCTTTTGCTTTGCATGTAAATATTTATTTATATATTATCAAATTATTTGAAAAAATGTCACAAAATATGCGATAATGATTTTATTTTAGTTCAAAAGAACTTTAATAAATAGATATGGATTAAATTTTCTTCATGTCAAAAGAATATAACTATATCTATTTTAAAGTTTCACTTAAAAAATATGCAAAATTAATACTTGAGATTAAAATTGCAGCAAACATCTATTTATGTATTCTTGTTTACAAACTTATTAAAGTATTACTTAAATGTTATTTCAAAGCATTTTCATGAATTAATTTTTATTCATAAAAATATTTTTATAGTTTTTGTGATTCAGTTTGAAATAGGAATAAAATATTCCTAAATTTCCAAGTAACTAAATGAATACAAAATTTTATCTCTCTTTTCTTATTATAACTGATATTAAGAAACATTTAATAATATACATACCACTTTGTGAAATAATACTTTTCAATACACATGTGCCTTGATTACTTTCTGCAATATCATTAAAGATTCCAACGCATATCCGAAGGAGACTGTGGTTGTTACCATGGTGACATTTACCTAGTAATCTCGTTTTGCCCTAAGCTAAATATTGCAAAAAAGGTTTTAAAATGCAAATTGAAAGAGTTTTACCTCTTTTGTTCATCAGTTTTTCCGATAGGCTCAAGTGGAAAGAATATCTTTTCCTCTTTAAGATGCCCCCTTTCTGTTTGTCTTTTCCGATTACTATAAGTGTATTACTTTATTTTTCACTTCTCGGGCTTTATTTAATAGTTTTCCTTTATAGATTTGTTAATTTGCTTAAGCAAGCATCGGGATACATTGTATATTGAGAGCACTGGGGATCTGTTTCCTATAATGTCGCCAAAAGGGAAACTATTTTATTCAAAATAGTTAAATGGTTATTATTTAAAGAATTAAAAAATAAAGATAAAAAACGCATGTATATAAGTATCATAAAATTACATATTTTATTAAAAATATTTAAAAAATTTTTAAAATAGTATTTGTTTTCATGCCTTCTAACTGAACAATTAGACACCCTTTGAAACTATCTTTCTTCGAAACAGAATGCGCGAGTTCGATTCTGTCATTATTGAATAAAAATTATTGCCCCTTAGTTTGCGAGAAGTATTAGATTTCCAACTTTTTATTTCTTATAACACCCAGACATTTGTAAAGCCGTTTTTATCTTCAAACTGTGTTGCTCTAATAGGTTATTTTTAATGTAAAAAAAAAAAAAAAAATAATAAAAAAAAAATAAAATAGTTTAAATATTTCTTCCATATTTAATTTTATAATTTGATTAAGCAAGTAATCATAAAAATGCAGTTTGATTCAAACAGTCTTATCAAGTTCTTAAAATGAAAGAAATCAAATTTTATATATTCGCTGTCTTATGTTAAGTAAAACACATTTTTCATAAAATTATTTATTCTATCAAACAATTTTGGAAGAGTATATTTTCTTTAAATAACATAAATTGATACAAACTTTAAAAATTATTATTTGAGTTGATTTTAATGTTAACACGGAGTATTACTAGTCAATTCAGTTTGATGAGCAAGCTTAATTTTAGAAATTTCCTATTTAGCAACTCAGCATATTTAATAATATTCTTAATTTTAGAAATGTTTACTCATGTTATCTTACGAATTTTGCTTAAAAGACAAACATATATGAGTGCATATTATAGAAGTGAGGCATAGAAAAATCTTCAACATATTACATCATGTTCTGTAATTAAATATTTTTCAGAAAGTCTTTAATATATTGTGCCACATCCTATTATTCATTTATTTAAATTCTGAAATATTTGAAATAATCGGTGCATTATGAGTAAATAAGGTTACTCTCAATGTGCTGGGATAAGCTAGAAACTGGTCATTGTGATCAAGTTCTATAATAATATGAGTAAATAAAGATAATTTAGATCGCTGCTAGGAAATCAGGTTTTCGCGTTACTCTATATAAACCACAAAGTATTTTTTCCGGTAATCTTGAAAAATATAGCTAAGATAATGACAAAATTTCTGTAGTCTAATGTAGTTTCTAACTATACCAGATAGCTAATGTGAAATATTGTATCGCAATATATGAAAAAATTTGTTTTCTTTTGGGATGAGAAGTATAATGTCAATTCATTTACATCAATTTAAAATAGTTTAATGGCATATAGTACTCCTCGGAGAGGAAGGTTCCAGGTTGGATTCCAGCTCTTAGGGATTCGAATTAAATAGTAGAAACTTAATTTGCGTTTTTGCATGCATACTTGGTGGGAAAGATTTTCGATCCGTTGGAGTTCCCAGATTTATGCCTTGCAGCACGTGAATATTGCACTCTGTTTTCAAAAGTTCTTTTGGATCGCATGTACCAATGTTTTACATTAATCAGCAATAAGGTTATCTATGATATCAAGTGTATTTGACATTGCTTAAAGAACAGCCAAAAGCCATTGTAAGACATTTAAATATACAATCCGTAATATCACGATAGACTTTTGATGGGTAGTAGGACATATATATGTGTCGCAAGCGTGAAAAAAAAATTCCAAGCGTCATCCCAACAAGCAGCCTGACCGTTGGAGAATGGGAGATAGATGAGCATATATAATATCCTTCTCCCATTGTTGAATAATGGTTGGTATAGAATTGAGGATCTTATGCTCAGAAGAGAGTTTTACTATCACAAGATATCCTACATGGTGAGTTTATTGAGTGTATTGATAATCAAAATATTATTTTATGACAAGAATGTTAAACTATTTAAACATCAATTTCGTATTTCTATTTGTAGTAACATTTTTTTGCTCCATCTCAGTTTCGCAATAAATTGATTTATTGAGTCTTCAAAGTATTCATACTTTTTGAGCTCAGGTGTATCCAAAAACCGTAATTTTGAATTTATCTTTTTATTCATAATTTACAAATACTTAACTCACAATAGAATATAATCTGATCTGCTACTATACTGTTGCGTTGTATCAATGCGTAGGGGAAACAGTGGAGAATCGGTATAAAATTGCTTGAAATAAGTTTGTCTCGATTAATTTTAAAATTTCAATAAAAAATTTATAAAGCTATTAATTTGTATAAAAAATTTAAATTATGAATCTCATAAAAAGTTTACTGATAGGATTGATAATTTATTCAGTTATTTCAAATATCTGTGTGTGTGTGTGAATAAGTTTATTTAATAAATAATAGAATTTTTAAATATACAATAACTATTATTAAAAATAAATAACTATATCTTGCATAATCTTCACGATATGCAAGATATTGTAGTTATTTATTTAAATCTAGTCTTGTTGTTATTTAAAAATATCAGTTACTGCAAAATCTTACATAAAGTATATTTATTTATTTTATAGATAAATTTGTGTAATTTCACTATGCAAGCTGAAGAAATTAACAATTCGGAATTTAGTTCTATGTTAACAGATGGCGCTGTAAGTCCAATTGAAATCCGCGCTTTTCAAATTTTTTTACTCTGATTAACAGAAAGAGGTCAACTTTATTTGTAATAATCTTTTAAGGATCTCTGGATATGATATTCACCAACTATTTTTATTTTAAGTTATTTTCTAAAATTGTAAAATTCTTTTGCTGAAAATATTCTTTTTTAATTTAAATTTTTCACAAAATTTGTATTCTATTTTCTAAAGTTAAAACTAATCCACTCAAACACTAACTTTGAGAAACACAATTTAGACCTTTATAATGGTATTTATTTTATACATTCCTACAGTACTAAAAATTTCAAATCATAATGGATGTTTATTTATTTTACAATTTATTTTTAAGATATAAAATTGCAACAAAAAATGAGTGTTAAAAATTTTTTTTTTAAATAAATTCTTAAATATTTTAAGAATTTATTTACATAAGACTTGATTAATTTTTAGTATTAAATAAATCTTTAAAAATATTTATTTTAAAATAAATTAGGGGATAGTAATGTTTTCAAATAAATACTTTTAAAAATCATAAATTAAATTTTTACAATAATTAATTTTTGTATGTTATCATGAAAGTTCGATTATGATTTGTAAGTGGTTGCAAACAGTTAGAAATCGTAAAAAATATGTGTAACAAGATTTTGTTGAGTTAATATATTTATATTTTTAATTTTCAAGATAATTTCTATTTGGCGATTAATAAGATAATTGAATGCCTTAAGTAATACTGAAGCATTATTATTTATAGAATACTCATATCCTTCACCTTTACATCCTTACCTATATCCCTCTTTACCACATATATTACACTGTGAAATATATACTGAGCTCATCGTTACAACTCCAGAAGACACTTGTATGCCAAACAAGAAGGACGTGGGTAAATAACTCTCAGAAAGACACCCACAATACTTTATTAAAATTCCTGATTATTAATGATTAATTGTTTTCTTATTTGTGTTATTTGTTAAATAAATGTTGTTGTGTAAAACAGATTATTTTCCTTATAATTAATCTGAACTGTCGACTACTATTTTTTACACGAAAGGTCATGATTTGGAATAAAATGAATGAAATTTATATTTAGTTAAATAAAATTTGCGATGCCAATATTTAAATTACCCTATTACATAAAACACATTGAAAACATAGAGTTATTTAAAATTTTTTTTATCAAATAATAGAGCTTTGTAAAATCTTATTATCTTTTATAACGCAGCATAAAATGTGAAATATATGCGTTCCCTATTTGCGGAACTTTTATCTTTATGATTATAGTACACAGATAACACAAAAAAATGAATCTTTCAGCGTCATTTTTTGCTTATCTGTAGACACGCAAATCGACGATTTATGTTGGAGAAAAATATGTTTTTACAAAGTTAGAGAATAATTTGATGCTGCTCTTCAACTATACTGTTTTTACTTCATAAAACAATTCACGTGTTCCTTATTCATGGTTAATAGCATTTATTTTTGCAAATAATATTACGTTGAATAGCCCTTTTAAAAATCATTATCACAATTTTTGTTTTAATTTAATTAAATCTGCGGAA
Organism: Latrodectus geometricus; assembly: GCA_026290005.1. NCBI lineage: Eukaryota > Metazoa > Arthropoda > Arachnida > Araneae > Theridiidae > Latrodectus > Latrodectus geometricus. Next base: position 288,316 of record JAPDSC010125353.1, on the reverse strand, counting down.
ATAGGTACCGATTGATTTTCAATAATTTTGTAAAACTAAAATGTATTTTTTTATTTTAACGAGTTATGTAGAATGTTACAATAATAAACTCTTTTTGTCTAAATTTTAAAAGAAATTTTTTTTTAATATAGGCATTTTTTTAATTATTAGATTTAAATAAAACCGTATCATACTGAAAAATAATGAATTATTTATATTGTGGCGTCTATTAAATAGTTTTATACAGCAGATAAGGTTATACGTATAAACAAAAAATCTTAGAAGCGTTAATAGAATCTTAAAAAGAACTCTTATTTAAATAATATGAGTTTGATGAATATATTTTAAATGTTAGAATACGATTATCATTTTAATAATAATAACAAATAATGTTAGTTAATAGTAATGCATGGCTATTTTAATATTCTGTTCATTTTGCCCATTCAAGGACTTTTTCACAGATATTAGTGCGTATTGACACAATTATTATATTGCAATGCTATATAACGTTATGCATATTACAATGGAGAAATCTCCAGCATTCACCCCTGCAGAAGCATACGCAGAAAGCAGATATGCGAAACTTATCTCCAGTTCTTCAACAGTGTCTGGAATCAAACTCGCAATCTTTTGTTGAGAAGAACAGTGCCTAACCAGTTACCCCAGATGAATCCTAATAGTAAACAATATCAAAATTCATAGTGATAAATTGTAGATATAATATAAAAATAATTTATTGTTTTTAAATAATGGATATGTGATAAAAATGTGAAATTTCGATTCTTGAAATTAAAAATACGTACACAAATGAAATAAAATAAACTGTCTAACATATCTTATTATTCTTTCGGAAAGAATTTGGCTATGATAGAGGCTAATAATTACTTTTGTTCATGGAATTTAAATTTCATTCTTCAAACTTACAAAATGGGAATATTAAAATAGAAATTATTTCTATTATGGTGATTGCACATGTTGTTTTGTATTAAACGTCAGATTATAGAACAGAGAAGTGATTCCACAAAATTTCATTAAATAAGCATTAACTTATTACATATTATTGAAATCGGTATGTGAAATTGCTATTCATTAATAAATTTCCTTAAAAATATTTTAATTTTTAAAAAGAAATAAACTTTGAGATCAAGTTAAAATGCTGTTGTGAAAAATCATAAGCTCATTTATTAGAAAATTATAAGCAATTTATTCATAGAATGATGTGATCAAAGAGTTTAAATTTGATATGATTCAACACCACATAATGCAATGGAGTCATTTTTATGTTCAATTGCTCATTATTGATGACACGTTATTGCTTATTTTTGCGTTTAATGTATGTTGTGTGCTTTTATGTTAATTATTGGATGGTATAAACACCTATTTAAGTTTCTAATGGTTGGCTAACAAGGATATTCCATATTTCAGCGCTTCAAAGGCTAGGAATTGATGGCAACTTAAATAATGGGGCACCCAGTGGTTGCGTCATTGTTGCTTCAAGAATGAATGAGACTTCGTAATTTAGAAGCAGGGACAAGAGAAATCCCTCAAACTTGGTTTACCACCCCCAGTGGTATCATTTCATATGGAAGACATTGCTACCAAACATTTTTAACGTGTCACCACCCTCTTAGCAAACGTGATGATTCTTCGATTGGATCGGAATTTGAACTCATTACTTTACGATAATTAGAGCAAACACTTTAGCCAATCACGCCAATGTGACCTTATTTTTAGAAATATATGCATTTGGAAAAAATGTTTACACAGCAAATTGTCTATCTCAGAATATTTACATTATCTTATGCTTAATCGAAATACTTTTAAAAATGATAATGAAATATTTTTATAAATTTAAAAACAATTTGCCAACTGATTTTACTAAAATTCCTGATTAAATATCTGGAACTGTTATTTTTTCTAGATTTTTTTTTTCATGAAAATCTTGTTTCAAAACATTACGTGGCAAAATCATTAAATTTTCTATGCAAACTTTGTTAGCTGCTTGAGAGAGATTTTAAAACTTTTAGGTTGGGGAAAAAGTAATCCATTATTTTCTCGGTAGACGTCTGTAATGATCGATATCTCGTGAGGTATCTATCAAACGATTTCAGATTTATGCTCGTTGGAAAGGTGACATTTGACACTAAAATATCCTCTTGCGGTTTTTTGTTTGATTAATTCAGTTACGAGTACAAGGTTTTAAAAATGGATGACAACAAACAGAAAATTCGATGCATTTTCATTTTTCCCTTGTAACGGCGAAAAAGATAGCCGGGTGGCTAAAATTGTGAAAGGTATTTATCGTCTTATATAAGACTGTAACAACCAGTTACGTACAATTTTTGTTTCGTCGATTCCGTTCGGGTATTTTTGATGTTAGAGATGCACCTCGTCGAAAATGTCTATAAAATATGAAAAATGATCGAAGTTAACCGCATGCCAGCAGTCGTAACGCGCAAGACCTAAAAATCTACATGAAAGCTTTTTTAAACCTTTTTACAAAGTGAATCCAAAAGAAGTTACATAAAGTTCACGTAAAAATAATGGATTTCTTTTTCCCCAACCTAATAACAACTGAAGTTATATCTACTAACTAACATAAAGTAGCCACCCAACCTGTCTAGTGGTTTACGTACCTGACTACAGATGGGTGGGACCTGGGTTCGAATCCTGGCTCGGGCATGGATGTACTTTCTCTCTCTCTCTCTTTCTTGTCTTTGTCCTTTCTTTGTGTGTGTGTGAATGGTTGCCTACCCAATAAAATGGTACCTATGGCATGTGTGTACTGAGAAAGTAGGACTCTACACCAAATATGGTTCAGTTGGAAAAGTGGAGCAGCGCACCCCATATTGCTAGCCTGGCTGGCACACAACAACAACATAAAGTAACGCAGAAATATTATATAATGTGAAATTTGCTATGAAGGAGGAACTCTCTGCATGAATAAATTATACAAAAATGTCTTCTATTTAGTATTATGTTACATTATACTCTAATAAAAGTTGTTGTGTTTCAGTTGATGAAGGTACTACAGAAAATGTATTGTAAAATGAGGCAAATAGCTATTGCAGCACATTTTAAAGGTAGATACATTTTTTAACAAATTTTAAAGTGTGCAATAAATAAGGTGATAAGATTTTTTTCAATAAAAAGTTTAAATTGGTAATACATAAATATAGACACAGAAGAATCTTAAAAGGTTCGCATTAAAAACAAAAATTGAAGGAAACTAAAATACTTTATTTTTATATTAAGTCCTCTAAATGTTTGTAAGATCTACTAATAATTTTTTCAAAATTTTGATTGGAATTAAAGTATATATCTTAAATTAGAATTCAATCACATTTTCTTATGAATTGGAAAATTAAAATCACATTGACATGAAACATTTGTATTATATATATTCCATTTCTTATCACAGCATGAATACAGTGTTAAATTTAATTATTAAAAATTGGTTAAGTTTTAGAAAACGAAAGAACTGAAATTCTATTCATTTGAATTGAATTATGGTCGATGTTTCCAAGGAGATGCATTTTACAAGTTTAGTTTTGATGAATATTTTGCTTAGATAATAATTTTAATTTAAAAAGTATTAAAGGAAATATTTTATTAACTATGATATATTTGTAATGTGTCAATTTATTTAAACATTAATTTGTTATTTTATTATTTATATATTAATTTAAAAATTAATTATTTAAACACTTGTAATTACATTATTGCTGTGATTAGATGAATTTTTTAATTATTAAATACATTAAATGATTTAAGGAACATCATTGTCTTAAAATTATACTCTTTATCTCTAAAATTTTTTATGAACTTCACTAATTCCTTGTGGATTTCAGAATTCAGATCCATTCAATAGCAAAATTTTATCACGAGTTATTGCATGCATGGCCTAGCACATCTTTTGAAAATGGAATGATTTTCAATAATTGATGAATGTCAGATTTATGTTTCATAATGTATGCAACTTGCACATCTTCAAAAAAATGGAGGAATTTTCAATAGCTGATATGATAAATTGTCTCCTTAAGGAACTTGAATACCTTTTCAAATAATTCTCAATAGTTGATGAGTGCCAGGTTTATATATGTTTCCAATCATATCCATTTATGCATTTAATGAGGTGAAAAAGATCTGATTATTTTAAAGTACTTGTTGAATTAAATGTTAACTTCAGGTAGTAAAAGAATATAAATTCATTCTATTTGGCTAGAATTTCATTCCATATTTTTAAGAGTGTCAATAAATATGATTTAAATATTTTAATCATATTTATTGAAATAATTTACATATAGTTTTCTGGCTTGTTACTATTCGAGTAAGCGAAGAAAGTCAAATGTAATTAATATTGTAAAAAAATTAACGTAGCCTGTTTTGGAAATTGTTACATATCATGATGCGATAAATAACCAGCTCACTTTGAATATAGGTATCTTAAATGCAAATACAAGCAATGTATTAATGACACATTTAAGAACAAGCCAGAAAAAATTGATTCTATTATCTACAATGTAGATTCATACGCATCACAAAAATTATTACACTAGCAGGATTTTATATATTTCTGATCCCATCATAAATTTAGAAAACATTCACGAGTTTTTTTTTTCATTTAAATAATTTTGAAGCCTAAAAAGCCTAGTATGTGTTCATGAATTATATTTATTTAATTTATACGTAAAGGTGGCATTTCAAAGGATTTATCATTATATTGTATGTGATATACCATATATTAAGAAAATATTTTTTTCTAATGTGGTGGGCACTGGGTAACATAATCCTTCGCCACAACACAAGACCGGAAACGCATTATCGGTTACTCATTAATCGTTACTCGGTGAGCATCTGTAAACCCAGTCACGGAGGTGGGTATCATTACCCACGTCCCACTACAAATAGGTGGTGTGACGTGGGTTATTAAAATCTCAGAAGAAAGGACAAAGAAACACACACAGAGGAAAAGGAACATGTATGTCCAAATTGGGATTCGAACACGGAACCAAAAGCTTAAGAGGCAGGAACACTTGTCACTGAGCCATCGGTCGGCGTACTAAGTAAATATGTAAGTGGTTTATCGACAAGCAAAATGAATGAGTTATTTTAAAAGTTTCTTTTTTTTTAAGGAGTAAAGTCTATGCTTCTTCAATACAAAAAATATTAGAGAATAAGTTTATAGTTATTTATAACATAAAAAAAAAACGAACATGAAACTACACGTGAAAAAATTAAAACTAAACTCTTATTTTTATATGAAGTAATAAAAATTTATTACTTCAGATAAAAATAAGTAAAGAAAAAAATATGCGATTTTAAAAGGAATAAAATAAGTTATTTGATGAATATTAACAAAACCCTTTTTTCTGAATAATAATTTATTATGTAATTAATAGAAACTATTTCTTTCATACTAAATAAAATGAATAAAAGATAGAAATTATGAACTGTTTACCATAATGCAAAATTCATAAATCATTTGTGGTCTATTTCGCTAATAAATTTACTTTGTGAATCGTTTCCCGTTCAAATGTTTGCATACAGTAAAATCGTTCCAAACTGTAATTCTAATTCTAATGCGAATCATTCGAACACATCTGAAAACAAGTTCACTTTGAAAATTATCGCTTTTGAATATGAAATTACATCTTTTAATGACAAATGCATTTCCCAAAGTTTGAACAAGCACCGATGTTATTCTGTTACGAATTTTAGAGTTATTTAATTTCCTTATCAAATAGTTGCTAAAAGTGAAATGTGAATTGATCAGTTCAATCTGACTGTTTCAGAAATCGATTGGGAAAGATGAATTGGTGGGAATTATTGAAAGTTTTCAAAAGTGATAAAGTCCAATACGATAGATTTTTGGGTTGTTAATGAAATTTATGAGGAATTCTTACGAAGCAAAATTATTAGATTTAATTTGAATGGAAACTTTATAAATGTAAAACATTTTTACTGTAAATTTATGCCAAAAAATTAGGATAAATATTTTAGAAAGTGAAAATAATAACTAAAAAAATTTTATATTGAAGATAAATTTTTTATATACGATTGTAATATATAATTTTTTTTCTTCTTAATAATATGGCAGAAAAACCAATTATTTCTTATAATCATCTGATGAATTATTGTACAATAGCATTATACAAACAAATCTGAATTTCTAAATGTATGTTAATGAATGTATTTGTATATTTAATTTTAAACCTGAAACTTTTATTAGCATATAGCCTCATGTAATATTTAATTTATGTGATATAGGACTATGTGATATGGAATTTTTTTGTGTCATTAAGTATAAAAAATATATTCTGATTTCTAAAATCATAACTGCTTCCCAGCATCTAGAAAAGAAATATAGGTTAATTGGTCGCTCAAAACTAATTAAGTTTCCTATCATTTATAGTCGGGTTTTGATTATAAGTCTTATTGCGTATTTAAAATATTTCAGACTTTTGTGTGTAATGGAAATTTCAAACCATGAACAGATGTATTTATCACACTATAAATGCAATAGCTTGATAAAAGGAAATTTTAATTATTATTTAAGGTGAAATTTCAAGTTGAAGATTGATGGGAAAGACACAAGTTATGTAATGAACAAGTGTGATAGAAAAAAGTTATAGGTTTATGAAATTAAATATGCCAATACAGAACATGAAAATGCCAACTAAATTATCGTAGTATTTTTTATTTTTCACCTTGAATTAGAAATTTTATATACATGGTTAAAGAGTACTGTAATTAATCGCACTGAAATTAGATATTACGTTGTACAATAAAATCTTAGATATGAAACTTCTCATAAAACTACTTATTCATGAATTTACATACTTTTGTAAGAAGTTAAAATGCTTACAAACTTATTACTAGATGCTCAAGTTAGGAAACAAGTGACAAAATTTTAAGTTCTACTAAAAATTTTGTCACTTGCAAAGCAAAGCAAACTGTACTTGAAAATGATAACAGAAAATATTTTTCCCCAAAAAACTTTTTCTAAAATCTTATCGATTTTTCATTTGTTTTTGATTTTATTGCCAATTTGGAATTTTCCATGCAAACAACAAAGCTTTGTAACATTCACATTAAGCTACAGATAATAAAAATTATATAGTAACTTGTATTACTTGTGTAGTTTGATGTATCAAAATATTTATGTGCAGCTCTATGATTGATTTATAAATGGATACCAATAAACTAAATAACAAAATAACGATTATATTAATAAACTTGAAAGAAAGTATTTTAGAGAAAGCAAGAGATATTCAGAAAGGCTTAGATCAAATTTTTAAAATAAAGAACCAAATATTATGAAAAGTATTTACTGTGTTGGATATGAAAGGATTGTTTCATTATTTTCAATGTAAACCTAGTAAAGCTCTAGCACATGTTTGCAAATCAATCACTCATACTAGTACATAATACATAACAATACGTGTTATATACGAGTATGAGTGGCTGATTTGTAGTTTGTAGTTTTGTACATTATTATCTATTATTGTCTACAATAATAAAATAAGATTTGCAAAATGAAAATATTTTCGAAGATCCTATTAATTTCTAATAAAAAGGGACTTAATTTCTTAAATAAAATATTTATTTTATCAAATGAAACTTTTCTATTCAAAATTAAAAATTATGTTACCATAATTTTTAAAGTGATTCAGTTTTGTTAAAATTATTTTCTACAAAATTTGTTTTACAACTACCACAGTTTTAGAAAAACTTAAATTAGTAATATATATTTTGTCAATCAATAAACTGCATATTATTAAATAAAGAGTTAAAAAACTTTAGATAAGAAATTTTAAATTGCAATTTTAACAAATTTAGATCATAATTACTGTTTGAAGGTGTATCAGTATACATTTTTCTTAAAATATCCTTTTATGTTTCAACAATTCAAGGAAAAGTTTAATTAGATATATCAAGGTGAATGCATGAAATTTATTTGAAAACAGAAATGAAAAATCGTTATGAACATGTATACTCTTGTTGCTGAATATTGTCTCTCTTGTCTTGCTGAATATTGTTATGTGAAATGTATATACCACTATACCACTAGCGCTAACGAATATTTACAAATATTGAACAAGAATATTTACACTTTACAGATAGGTACACATACTTCAATTTTTTATTAATATTATGAACTTATTATAGCCAAAGATTACGTTTTAAGAAATATTCATGTTAAAAAATAAAGAGTTTAGGCATTATGTGTTTCAGTCACAAGGGCTGATTAATAATCACAACTAATCCTTTAGACAGCTATACCCCACAGTCCACAGCTTAACAACCTGAAGCTGTAAGGGATTTTATTTCCACATAGCGCAAATTGCCCTCCTGGAAGACTTTTTATAGATTGTGGGTTATATTCGCGTATCTCAAAGAAGGAAACTTGGAAAACTTCTTTGTAAATTATAAATTCAGAATTCAAAAAATCCTAATTATTTACTCCGTGTAACTGATTTAACTCGGTGTAAACTTAAAAATATTAAACTTAAATAGAATTTTGTTATAATATAATTTCAAAAACACTTATACGAATCCAATATGTGTACACCATAAGCAACTAAGTTTATGGTGCACACGTATTGGAAATAACTAACATTTCACATTTCAATGATTTTATTTTAATAATTTTTTACGTAAAAAAGTGTAAGCTTGGTAATTGAAAGTGTAAGCTGGTGTCTTTTGTAAATAATTTTGAGCATTCTAATTAAATATTATTTCTATCATATTTCTAAGTCATTGCTTAACTCTTCGAGATTATAAAAATATTTATTCTTTCACAAATAGTTCACGTTTATTTAATTTTGTTCTTTTTCATAATTACATTTACGTAAGAATTTTTCAGTTATAGAATTAAGTTACCATACGCAATACAGAAAAACATCTATTAATTAGACAATATGAGTAAAAGAAAATGTATCGTAAAATAACTATTATCTTGAATCTAATCTTGATGGATAACTAGAATAGGAATAAGGTGTTTTCTTTGTATTAATATCTATGTGTGGGAAAATATTTGATGATGGGAAATTCCTCATTTAGATATAACTAAAGGGAAAAAATTGCATGTGTATAAGGACAATTTATATCAACAAAATTATGGAAAGTTTTATTTCCCCCTCCATATATACATCCGTTAAAGTCAGTCTTTCCGACGTATTCCCTGTGCAACTTAATTTTCCCCTCAATTGAATGCCGGAAATGTTCCCCGAAATCAGGACCATAAACAAACGATGTTCTACTTCATTAAATGGGAATGGGGGTGCACCAATTAAAATTCGAGAGTCTGTTTATCAGTTGGATGTTTGGAACATTAAATCTAGCGAAGTGGCGCAATTAAATCATTGAGCCCCACGAGTCGTCCAGCAATCCTAATGGTGCGGTAATGCAATCACTAGCCGCAGTGCCATCTGGCGGGAGAAAATATGATAAGGCCATTGACGGAGATGTAAAAATTTTACATTTTTATTCAAAAAGAGAATCAGAACTTTGCTATTTTTAATCAGTGAAACTAAAATTAATCTTAAAAATATCTATAAAGTGAGTGCAATTTCTATTTTCTATAAATGCTCCATTAAAAAATTGATTGTTTTAGAAAGAAAGTATACATTTTTGAATGTTTTCGCAAAACTTAGACATGTTATTTTAAATTTTGGCAGAGACATTAACTTCTGCAATGAAATCTGTTATAAATCGCATTTTTCTTTACTCTCTGAAGACTAATTTATGCTGAAATGAGATTTTGATTCAAAACTTTATAAAATCTAGAATTCAGATAACAGAAAATTTTTGCTTAGAAAAGATTAAAATTTTTATGAAGATTGAAGAAAAAGTTTGGTTCTGAATAGGATAGAAATATACATGTAAGAGCATCTCCAGAATTTCTTCCGCATAAACATTTTCCAATAAAATAGGTCATAAATTTCTTTCTCCAGGTATGTTTAACTTTTTTGTAAGGTTAATAATCTCCATGGATTTCCTAGATCTTTGAAACACTTGTTCAAAAAATTCAGATGTCAGTTAGGAGATTTTTTATGATGTCAACAAAATTATGAACCACAAGAAGCGAGGACTGTTCTTGTTCGTTTGAAACTTGTTGATAAAATATGGATTAATAATCTTCTATTTACATTTATACCAACAACTGATACTTTTTATTTATAGATTTCACATGTAAATTTTTTAAGCGTTATAGGATTTATTTTTGGGAAAAGTTTAATAACATTATTACGAAAATTCCTGGCAAAAATAGCTTAAAATTCCATTTCAAGATGTAATTAATTAAAAACATCCAAATATAGAAACCATCATTGATTTTCACTAACAAACTTCATTTTTCCTGTCTGACCAACCCATTTTTTGATTTTCTTGAGGTATAGAAAAGTGGTCTTTATATATCAGTTAATGGTTCTGGTTACTGTGACCCATCACAGATGTGCTACTTCTTATTTTTCGAAAAAAATTTGATAATAAAGATACTTTATAATCTTTTCATAGTCTGCCGTTTTGTCCCTCCTGCATTGTCATAATTCAACATGGGGTTTCTAAACGTTAATATGGGATAAACTAAAACGTATCTAAATTCAGTGAATAATATTAGTTTCTATTAAGAAAGAATATTTAATTCTCTATTTTGAATACTCTATCTTTCATTTTATTTGAGGTATGAAAAAACAGTACATCAGTCAATAATGCTGATGACTTGTATTAAATATGGAGCTGGTTAATTTTTGAAAATATCTCGTAACAAACTATTATGAAATGTATTAGATTGGAGAATAAGTAAGCTATTATTTTTTCGGTAAACGTCTGTAGTGATAGATATCTCGTGAAGCATCGATAATTTCAGATTTGTACTCGTTGGAAAGGTGATATTTTACATTGAAAAATTTTCTTGCTGTTTTTTGTTTAAACCATTCAGTTGTAAGTCATAAGGCGTTAAAAATGTAAAACAACAAATAGAAAATTCGATACATTTTATTCTTTTATAATGGAGAAAATGCAAGCCAGCTAGCTAAAATTGTGAAAGGTGTTTATCGTCCCGATATTGTATCTGCCAATTACCTGCAATTTTGATTTCACAGATTGCGTTCAGGCATTTTTGATGTTAAAATGCACCTTGCAGGGATGCAACGATGTTGAAAATGTCGATCCAAAACATTCGAAGTTGATTGCATGTTAAAAGTTATAGTTTACCTAGGACCTAAAAATTTACCTTAGACAGTTTTAAACCTTTTTACAAAGTTCGCGTAAAAATAATGAATTTCTTTTCCCCTAACTTATATTAATCTTTACTGGCTCTTTATAGTTCCATCTATCGCTTATGGTATATATTTTTTACTTTATCTTTAAAGATGTCTTCCATTGCCATAGTTCAACACATGTGACTAAAATTTAGTTTTAGTGCATCTTTCCTGTCATGAAAATTTATTGTGAATTGCATCTTATCAATATTGAATATTAATGTAAAATTTTGACATAAAATGTTTTAAATTGTCAATCATGTAGTATCTGGAAAATTTGTCCTGGGATTCTTAAATTCTTCTTGTTATAACTAAATGAGAGGTTTTATTAATGCTGCATAAAAATTTGCAGTTTTAATAAAAAAAATTATCTCAAATGAAGAAACTTTTAAAGTTGAATGTGATTTACATTTTTCAATCAAGTTTTTCACTGTATACTAAAAAATAAACTGCTGATAAAATAATTGTAAAACTTAAAAACTCACATACGTTTTCTTTTTTTTTATTCAGAAACTCAAATAATACTTCGGATATTAATTCATTTTGTTACTTCTCATGTTCGCTTATTTAATGTTTTTTTTTCCATGAAAAGCTTAGTAAATAGTTGAGAAAATGGAAAAAGAATTGATTAAACTTCACTTTTTCTGAAGTAAGGAAATAATTATGCTGATGAACTTGTAAGGATATTGGAAATTAGGTGTGTCAAATCGAAAAAATGCAAATAAGACGCTTTTTATACTACATACTTTATTCCTTACATGCATATTTCTTTTGCATGCAAAGTTGTTTACTTATTAAAATATTGCTTAGCAGATTTATTCCTTCATTTATCATTATTTTCTTTTAGAAATATTCTTTATACATGCGTCTTTTTTATTTAGTTTTTTATTCTAGTTTTTAGGATATTAGATAATAATTTTTATTAGTCTTGCCAAAGTTGATTACCATTTGGATTTTGTTCTCGGAATATTTTATTTCAGTCAAATTATTTCGTTAATTTTATTATACTGATTAGAAAATTGGATTATAATAAAAATAATATTATGTAAAAATTAACAGTTTTATCAAACATTGGATTTAAGAAATTAAGGAAAAAAATTATTTCAGACATAATTTTACCTTTTTTTAAATATACATGAATGTTTTCGCATCAGAGATGTCAGAAGATAATTTGAAAAAATAATCATATATTTCTGAACTATTAAAATGAGAATATAAGTTAAAAAATACAAGTATATATTAGGTCATGTACTTCAAATGATGTTAACATTTATTGCTCAATGAAGATCAAATTTCTGCAATAGTTAATTGACATTTCCTAACGCTCTATGTGAAACTATATTTAAAAAACTGTTATTAACATCTAATAGTGCTATGATCTAACTAAGATGCATTTCTTTTAAACAAGTAGTGCAATAACAGTAAGATATTTTCTAATATGGAGTGAGTTCTTATTTTACCAAATGGGATGCCGTAATTAAATGTAGAATGGATTTAGAGAGACAATGTCGCTTTGAAAAACATATTCAAATTTATTATTTATTACTGGATTGCATGATTTTGAGAAAGGATACTCGATGCATTATTTTGTGCACAAATTAATTTCTTTGTCATGGTTCATGTACTTTTGATGGCAATTTGTTTATTAAGCTAATGGAGTTATTTCGGGCATAACCTATTGTTATAAGACATTATCATTCCAGTAAATATTTCATTATTGTTTGAGTATATTGTTTCGATTTTCTTCCAGACAAAGATGATTTGATAATCTAGAAATTAACATTGGTAAAGGAACACTTTATTCACAGTTCATTCATCATAAATGACTACAATTACTTCAAATTGAAGCTTGCACACAAGATGAAACACTTTACAGTTTCTATAATACAAAATCTAAACAAACCAACTTCCAGAACTGATGACTCAGTAGTCAAGCTAATTCTTCACTTCGCGTTCTGCTAAATCACAGCTTGACTGATATCGATATTTATACCTCTTCTGGTTAGCCAATGGCATTTTCCAGAACATTCAAATGGTAAGTCTATAATAACCAGGCTCTATCTTTTTCTTTCTCTATTGGTCCTATCGATTTGAAACTTCCAGAATGCTAACATATGTTTTGTCGTTAAAACTTTCAGCAAGTCGCCAAAGTTCTAAGTTTTCTTAACACTTAAATTATTTCTCAGCACTGAAAAACACTATTTTCAAAGAATAATACTTGTTTAAACAGTAATTTTATAAATTAAATAATAATGACTCAATAAAACAAGTGATGATTCAGATTATAAGATATTCCTACAAATAATTATACTATTTAAATTTTTTGTAACAATATAAATATGAGAATTTTCAAATGTTTTCCGAGTAACTAATGTAAATTCTTTTCAGTCAGTTATTAGTTTAATTAAACTATGGAACTCAGTCTATAAAGTATAAATACTTCACGCACTGTTATGAAATTACAGTCAAATTTACTTTCACAGAGTTTTACGCCTGTAATCATGTTAAGATTTTGGAAGTTTCATTAAAGATCATGAACTAAAACCCTACTACCCACCCTGTCTAGGTCAGCGTGCCTACTACGGATAGAGAGGTCTTGGGTTCGAATCCCGGTTCGGGCATTAATGTACTTTCTCTTTCTCTCTCTCTGCTATCTTTGTCCTTTCCTTATATGAATGGCAGCCTACCATATAAACGGGTACTATGGCATGTGTGCACTGAGGAAGTCGGACTCTACTCCAAATTGTGGTTCAGTTGGAAAAGTTGAGTAGCAATAAAAAAAATGTCTTAACGCTAAAGGCAAATAGGTAAATTAATATATAACAGAATATTAGGTCTAAATCTTTTAAAAACGCAATCTGTCATTACATTGTGGTGATGGAGGATAATATTTTAAAATATATGTTTTCAGCACTGATCTGTTGGACCACATGTACTGTAAATATGGAAATAAAGAAATCACTAAATATTTCTCAAACAGAATACTCCAAATTTAAGCTAATATTTGTTTACAAAAATAGGTTAATTTTTATCTCGCAATAATTCTCACACCAGAATATTATGTACTTAATGAATTTAATTCATTGACACACATGTCTTGATGTTGGCAACATTTTTGAATATTTGTATACTGTATGCTTTTCCAATCTACATATTTGGATATATTGATATACTATGAATTCCAGCATTTTTTTGTGTGTTTCTTAGACTTTTACTTAGTTTTTATTTAACATTTATTTATAAAATAAAAAAAAATTCTTATTTGACTGTTGAGTGATTCTGCAAAAGTTATAACCCATTAAAAATAGTAATGTGATACTTCTAAATTATATTGAAATTGACTTAGCTGAGCGCTATGAACGTCAATTTTTTAATTATTTTGGGCATGCTGACCAATTGTAAAATGTTAGATTGGATTAAAATGTAACAAGATCCAGTTTCAACCCTTATAAAATTAAAAATCAAAACATTAACTGTTACAGTAATTTCCTAGTGTTTTCTTATAGTGTAATGTGAACGCATTAGTTTATTATTTATCACGCACCTTAATTGGCAAGGGAGTTTATGTGATGTATTGTAGTACAGATGTGTGTGTGTGTCTGTATGTATGATATGTATTTATAATTTTTATAATAAATATGATATATATTATATGTATTTAAAACTAAGTTTATGTCTTAAGTAATCAATGATGTGAGTGTTTCATTGCAGTACAATACACTCACACACACATAGGTACAATTAAGTCTAAAAATTGAAAAATGTAAACAATTTTAAATAATTTGTTAATAAAAAATTTTTATTAACAATAAGTAAAGAGTTAATTTGTATTCAGATATTTTTTGCAATAAAACAATTCACATACTTATTTTGTGTTCCTAATGGTTACGGGTAATTAATTAATATTTTAATTACCCTTAATCATTAGGAAGTTTTTTTTTTGGTTTACAAAAGCAGTATATGGAATAAAAATATTTAAAGTAACGGAAGCTTTGATGATGCAGGATTTTTGGACATTTTGTTATCAGTATATTTTTTGAAGATTTTAAGGTGTTCCATATGAATTTAAAAATTAGCGAATTAATCATTTTGCCAATATTTATCATTACATACATGATTTTTTATTTGTTCAGTTTATAATGCAACAAAGTAAACAGTGTTTTAAGTTTAAACTCAAAATTTTTTCCAAGCCAATGTATAAAGAATAAAATATCAAGCTAACAGATTAAAAGAATTTTTAAGGCTTTGAGTTTGCCAAGTAATTAATTGTGAATAACGGCCCTTTTTAGTAAATTGCTTAAACTTATGACAGGAAGTTAACAGGTTCTGTTTTTAACACAGTACTGGATCAGATCTATTTTTGTCTTATTTATCAGAACAAAATATTTTCAATGTCAACTGAGGTAGCAAAAGAAAATAAAGTGGTACGAGTTCAAGTTTAATTCCTATCATTTTATTGTCATTTAAGATTGTAAAATGTTGATTTAATAGGTATTAGTTTAACATATTGAACTATAATGATAACTTAATATGTTAACGAAGAATAAAATTCGCATAAGAGTGCAAATTTTAAACAAAAATAATTCTAAAAAGTAATTTAAAAATAATTGAAATATTTTTGCAAATATTTTTTATATTGCATGCTACAGCAGTTTTTAGGATGTATTAATGATAGAAATATTTTTTAATAAAATGTATGAAGTCCATATAAAAATATCAATTAATTATAATAGCTTTGAGAAATAAATAATAATGTTTACTAAAATATTATTAATAATAATTGTGCACCAGAAGAATATCTTTAGAATGCGATATTTTTCCAGTGTATTGAAATATAAATACTTTAATGTATCAAAAATAAAGTGTTTGCCAAATATGAAACAAATTGGGACATGATCTTTGATATTTATAAAGTGTAATATAATGAATGCTAAACCAAATATAGTATAGATAGTTTACTTTCCGAATAAAAATAATATTAATTATTTTTATATTATCAAGTACAATGCAATATTTTGCATGTGAAGTTCTCATTTAAGAAGTAATAATGAATCACTAATTTACTTAAATTTGGGATTAGGAGAACCGTGTCAAACACGATTTAATGATAGAACTGCACTCTTCAGAAAGAAACCCGTTCCGTGTTCGAAGCCAGCAGCCATTGAACAACGGAAGATGGTATGCTTTTGCTTTTAACGTGCAGAATTGTCGGTTGAAGGATCAGAATTCATCTGGGACTTTTTTTGTCACTTGTGTAATAGAAATACTGCCCTCTATCTATCGAAAGTCCTGAGTTAAAGCATTTTACGCTGTGGTTATATAAATACTTTAAAACAGTTGATCAAATAAACAGGTAAATTAAAAATATTTTATAATTTTGCTAACTATAGTAATTTACAAAGATTAGTGTATATAAATTAAAATATTTACTTTTAACTTGTGTAAGCATCTATTTTATGGAAAACACAAATTAAAATTTTATTTTATTTCTAAAATTCAATGTTTTTTTATACTTTCTGTAGTAAAATGAAAATTGAGCTCAAGAATTCCAAAAAGTAATTTGTTTCCAAATAATCTTTTTCTTATTTTTGTGTTAAATCATAACAAAATACTTTTCATTTAAGAGTACACAAGTCAAGAAGCAATTGAGTTTATGGATGGTTCAAAATATTTTGATTTATGCTTTCGGGAATAAATAAATCGAGTATGAGTACAATTCCTGAAGTACACTGATTCGTGATGAAGGACCAATTATTTCTAAGCACTGATGCGTAAATATGTTTTATTGGCTGAACATTTCCAGAGTGATTTTAGAACATTAAGTGCCGTTTTTATAACTTTTCTAATTAGTTTCATGCTTATAGATTGATTAATATATTTCATGGATTTGAACTTCAGATAACATCTTTTTCAGGGAAACATTCGTAGTATAAACCACTGAATTTATTTTTTCAAAAACCAGTGTCTTCAAAAATATACTCTTAAAAGTAATAATTTTAGAGTTCATATAGTACCATGCGATTTATTTTTATACCTAAAATTTTAATTTTAGTTATTTCAGTTTACTCGGTTCATATTTACACTCAGTTATAAACATAATTTAAATAAATTTATATAGGAAGAAATTTTACAAGAGATATATAAATTTTATTTTGTTCACATATACAATTTATTTGCAAATTTACTCTGAATCTCTATCATTAGAAGAAGGATGATTTCTAAATGTTTTTGACTGGATTGAAAAAATTTTGAAATTTCTTTAAGTAAATTTTTAGTATTTGAAATACATAAACCATATTTGTGTAAAATTATAAATATAATGAAAGAAATATTTATATAATAATATGGAATTTTTAGTTATGATTCAGCTATTTATTTGCCATAATGAATATTTTCATTCTAACGAATAAAACCGATTAATAACTTTTCTACCTTTATGAGTCTTTCTACTATTGCTTAAATTAATTGTCTATAATTTACTCTTCCTTTGTGTATAATCAAAAATATATAAGAAAATCTTATTTTTCCTTATCAAAATTACATAAGACTTCTGTATTTATTTTTTTAAATTTTTCAGTCGTATTTTTTTTTAAATTTTCCTTATTACATCAGTAAACAATTTAAGTTACGATTGCACTTTACAGATACACATTTCGATAAACTAAGATGTTTGGTGACAACATATATGTACAGGTAAAAAGATCTATTAATTGCAAGTTGTAACTGATTTTACTTGTATCAGCAAATAGTAGCACAAAAATTTTGACAATGAAAATTTTTAAAAGATAAAAAGTTTTTGAAAACATTTGAGTAAATTGTTGTGAATTGTGATATTTTATTTGTGGCGTCTTGTTTGAATTGCTTTATTAGCTGTAACGATTCCGGCCATCCTATTTGGGTTTGACTCAATTTTCAAATGTGTTGCAATTTCTGCCACAGACAACTGTTCAGGGTAAGCTGGTGTTTTGGGACCTATGCTTACAAAAATTCTTGAAAACTATATTAATTGTTATTATTTGATAGAAATATGAGCAAAATGAATACTTAAACTGCTATTTTATCCAGTTTTCACTTATAAATCTGTAAATTTTAAAATTAAAAAAAAAAGTAATTGCATATGTAATAAATGTATTAGTGTAAACTTCTGAAAAATTAATTCCATAATTGCATTTTATGAAATTATTAAAGTTAACTTAGATAAGGGTTTTCTGCGGAATAAACATTATGTATTAATGGCGGGTCCAAATAATAATAATTTTTTGGTGAAGGAGAAGTTGAATTTAGTAAATGTGATAATGAAATTATAATATTCTATGTACAGAGTGTTTTGAATTAAAAACTTTAATACCTTTTTAGATTAAGATATGAAATAATTTAATAAAACTTGTGTGTTGAATTTTTTAAATGATTTATGTTCCCTAAATTAATTGAGAGATGTTAAAATTTTACTGGTTCAGTTAACTCGATATAACTTCCTGAAAAATCTTTTACGTTTAATGTTGTACCTCCAAATATGTCTTCAATAAAATGTTGAGAAAATGTTTACGGAAGCATTTAGAACTGAGAAAAACTAGTAACTTAAACTTGTAACTAAATTTTTTATTTTCAAATGGTCGTATTACCAAAGTTACCAGTTTAATAAAGTGTTTAACTGTCATTTTTCTTTCTTGAGGCGGAAAAGTTTGTGAAGTCGTAAAAGTGAAATAAAATGATCTTTAGTCACTTAGGTCGCTAATGCTTGTTAAAATTTGGGAAAAAAGCACCCCTGAACAACAACCATAAGAATAACGGCGAACGAGGCACCCTCCGTCATATTCAGTTTTTCATTTGTTATAAAATAAATCAATATTAGTTGGATTAAAAAAAATCCTATTAACTATTATCAGTGAAAAAAGTTTGAAAATACTCCCCGTGTATAAAAGTTTTTCCTTATCAATTCCACCACCAGGGGGTGATTACATTTCTTTGCCTCCTGGAACTTACACTTCTTTATCCGCCTTATCTGGCATCCATTTCATTCTACGGATTACGTTCTCTTCAATGACGGGAGAAAGAGGTAAAAAAATAAAATAAAAAAGAATTTCTCTAGAATTCTCAGCGGCTATCTGGGAAAAGTCTAGTGGCATGAAGACAAAAAACGAAGTACGGAAAAAAAAGCTACATGGAAGGCCTCAGTATAGTAGAAGGAGGGCTATTGTATTTCAGTCGGACAAAGCCAGAGCCCCGAAGCTGTGAGAAAGTGAGAGCTATCACGTGGTGGGTCAAGATGAAAAAAAAGAGTCTTGTCGGTTTTTGGAGTTCCCTGTAACTGCATCACTATATCATCCATAAGGAAGGATAGAAAAAATGTTTTGTATTGTTCCTATGGTTTCAATATTTGTTTTTATGTCTGGGATGTCGGTGTGTATTGCAGAACTAAATTTTTGGGAACTTCAGATAAAAAGAAAATGTTTTTTACGATTCACTCGTCAAGATAGTTACTTTGGAATTTTGTAAAGTAGTTTCCGTTTTAGCTTTCAGTAAGTAATAAATGGAATAAAAAACTATTAGAGTGATACAAAAATTATATAAAATAAAAAAACCATGTTTAGAGAATATATTAGAATGGTTCTTTTATGATATTAACATGAAACAATATTCTCAATTTTTATTCTGATGTCTTCTTTTTAGAACAGACTAGAGTAAAAAAACTATTTCGAGATGACTATTGTACTTAAATTTAAAAGCATATATGTATGTGTGTTTGTGTACACATTATTAATATTTCAATGAAAATTATATTTTTATTTTAATTGAGAAAAAAAACCAATTTTTTTATTGCAGTATAGTTTTCATGGTAAAATGTTTTACACGAAAATTAAATTGTGAACACCAGGAAACAAATGCGGTATTACCTTAATATTTGTAAAAACATTCTTAGCTAATTTGATTTTTAAATTGTGCGCATATTTGAAAATGACACATTTTGTTACAAACAAAGGGTATATACATAATTTCTTTATTAAATTTAATCATATTAAAAATGTATCAGATTTTAAAAAGTATATAAGAGGTTACATTCACTTAAGTATAAAATAAATATTATAATATGATTTAAAGTTAATCGAAATTTAAGTCTTAAAGAAAAATTAAACAGCTTTTATTTTGCTTACCTTTTAAGCTTTCAAAATTGAAATGGGTCTTCATAGTAATCATTTAGGAAAGAAATATAATCCCATTCTAAAAGTTTAAAAAAGGAATAGATTTCTGAAAATATATAAAAAAATATAAAAAGAGCTGTTTATACAATTAATATATTATTTTAAATAAAATTAATATTTATCATCTTAAATACATATAGAAAAAACATGTATTTTTTCTGCAAATGAAAATATTTGTATGAATTGAAAGAAATCAGCTCACAAATAGAAAAACATGAGAGTTCTGTTTCCTATGAATAATAATATAACTCTTTTATTATACATCTCAGCATAAAGGAATCACGTAAAATCGCATTGACTATGAAGGTTGGTACTTTTTGCTGACTAAAGGATAAATAAAAATAAATAACATTTATTATATAAAATTACTGTGAATTAACTTTAAAAAAAACCGAAAAAGAGCTTGTTTCTAAGATATCTTAAAATTAATTTTTCAATATTTCATGAAATTTTTATTCATTTTTCCTGTAAAAAAGAAAATTAGTTTTAGATAAAAAGTTATTTAAACACAATAAAAAATGATATAAGCCATATTTATCTCTTTTTAAAGATCATCTAAAATATAAAACTATAAATATGCATATTTTTTGTTTAATACTATAAGCAATTTCCCAATATAAGTACACTGTAGAAATATATTAAATACGAATATTTATAAATAATGACATTAAAATTGAGTTATTCAAAGATAACTTGCTCGAAATTTAAATTTAGACATAAATCTTACACAAATTTATGCCTTCTTGGATTCATAAACTAAATGAATTTTAAAAAGCTACTCTTAAAAATTAAGCTTTGTTGTAAATAAATGTAAAAACTCAGTTGAGATAATAATATTATTATAACTACAATTATTACACTCATTCTTTTATGGAAATGAACTTTCATAATTATTTGAATTAAAGCTTCAGACATATTCCGAACATAATATATACAGAGATATAATAATGAATGCTCATGTTTACATATGTACTGCCATAAAGGTATAGCCAATGTTCTATTTGACAACTGTAGAAAATTTTTAAAGAAATATATATTTCAAATTTAAATTTAGCTACAAACTTAAATATATATTAAAAAACTAATTTTTTTCTGCTTCCATTATTCTAATAAGAGGATTTTTAAAATTAGAGTTTCGTAACTATGCACGTGTTTAGTTATTCCAACTATAAAATGTTCCCGTACAATTACTTATAACTTTATCTCCACTTCCTTAAAATGAAAAGTATGAGAAATGTATATTGGTACAATATTGGTTTTTGTATGTAACGATAATGATTACTTTCTTATTTATAAGTAATTTTAAATTCCCTTGAAACTTAATTTATTCTTAAATAATATTTATATATAATAAAGTTTTGCTTTAATAGCATTGATTTTACCTACTTTATTTTGATTAAACATTTTATACTTTTTTTGGTGGCATTACGTTTTAAATTCACATGTAAAAAAATGCACAGTTTTGCACTTAAGTATTATTCAAAAGATTTTACTTAAGTGCAAGACCGCAATTTTAAATGTAAATTTAAAACATAACCCTAAAGTATTTATTCAAAAAATTTTACTTAACGTAAGTTTGTGTATGATTAAATTTTTTTATATTGTATTTTCTTTTTATTTGATTTATATAAGCCATTAAGAAGGAATTTTTATGTACTCTTTATCTCTTTTTTATCGCTTTTTATAAATATATTCGAAAAATTTTTCTCTTTATATTTTGCTTCAGAGATAGTAAGGGATTTCAAATTGCAATTTTTCAAATTTAACCTTTATATTTGTTTTAGCTCTTTTTATATTCATGTATTTATTTTTCTTTTTATTTTAACTATTTTTATTTCAGTTAATATTTTTCTGCTATAGAATATTGCAATATTCTTAATACTAAAATATTTTTATTTGGAAAATATTTTTACTTTGCAATTCTTAAAATCGACTCTTCATTAATTACTTCATATTTTATAATAAATGCTAATTATTTTTATGCATCTCAAATATTTTTTGCTAAATACATATTAAACTACTCTGGAACTAAATGAACAATTATATAAAGAAACTACATGAACAATATTAGATGAACAAATATTTATAATGAATCATAATGAATTTTTATTTTATTTTTTTTATCAAAGTTAAGCAATTACACTTGTAACAAAATAATTACATTAATAAACACTAAATAGTTACACTTAATTATTTAGTGTTTAATAACTTTTAATTTAGTTAATACGTTTCTAATTTATTTTTCTTTAGTTTTATCAATTTAATCATTCCAAACTGAGAATTGTTTGGAATAACAGAAAAAATAGTTTGTGTCATTTGGTTTTAATAAAATAAAAAACAATTTAATTTTTATTTGTTAATTATGTTTAACATAGTAACATCAATTAAATGCTATATTTTTACTTGTATAATATTTTCCTTTTTTAAAATATTTGCACTTTTCTATAATCATCTTCTATTTTTCTATAACTTCATACTATATTTGCAGTATTTTAATCTAAAAATGATAATATTTTATCTAATGGTCTGTCACACACTGAAAAGTAACATATTTAATTGATCAATATTTCTCTGAATCTTATACTTGAGATGAAAGAATCTTCATTATGAAAACGCTTCGCCTATTCAGAAACAAAAGTCTAATTAAGAAATCAATACAAGTCATTAGTCAAATTGGACCAATCAAAAAGTTAGGGAAGAAGTGTAATGTATATCTTGGTAGATGAGATCATTAAGAACCAATTCATTTGAGAGGCATGGAATCTTTTTTCTATTTCGACAGCGGTCGGTGTTTGGTCATATGCTGCAGTCTGTTGTAATATTAAGCACTGTTCAGAACTGCTGTTCAGCCCGAAGACATAAGATCATGCATCGCTTCCTTTGTGAAAACTTTTTACGCATTCATCGCCATTAAAAGCTCATTAAGTCATTGGTTAAATACTTAGGGAATTAGAAAGTGATGGAGGTAAATTTTGCAGAACTAAAGACCAAAATCTAAAGACTATTTAGAGGAAACTATATTTATTAGAAGACTATAAAACAAAATTTTAACACAGATTAAAATTTCCTTCTACTAATTTATTTGTTTTTATGAATTTATAAATCATTATTTTTAATCATTAGTAACTTCATTTTATAATTTCTGAATAGAGAATGAGTTTATCTTCCAATATATAAAATTATCAGAATTGCTGACATATTCAAAACCATGTTTCAATTAGAATACCAATATAACTCTGAAATTTTCTTATATATTACGAAACTTTAAAAATTTGAATATTATATACAGAGTATAAAATTTTGCTTCACAAGCATATTACTTTAATGTAGGAATGTTTTTAATTGTGGTAATAAAGAAAAATGAAAATTACTCTTAATGTAGAAATCTCAGAACTCTGTAAAAATGTGTAAAATAATTATTTACTTATTTAATAAAGCTCGGACTAAGATATTTTAAAATTTATTTATACATTTTTTTTTATTAATTTTGATTTGGAATCTTGCTCATAATAAAAGTTTTGATGACGGTTTTCAGTAAACACCAAAATTAAGTAGTCCTGGCTGTATCAGAATTTGGAGAAAACCCCATTTATTCATTCACATCCCATTGATATTATTATCTCTTTTTACTGATCAGTAAAGTTATCAGATATTTAGTTTGATATAATCAAAAAGAAAAGTTGAAATCCTATTAATTAATGTTAAATTAAACCTGCATTATTGTGGATTTACTTCTGTGGTACATGTTGCATACATGAGATTCTGTATTGAAAAATTGTGTGCATGTTAGCTTTGATTTTGGATGATGTTTCTAATTCAAAATAATTATGAAATTGATGGTATGTATTTTAGCTGTTCAAAATAGATAAAGAAAAACTAATGGAATAGTAAGAGTTTCTAAATTCTATTTAACATTAAGAATAAAAAATAATTTTATCAATTACAAAGGGAGTAAAAAAGTATTTTCAATTGGTTAAAGTATGTTTAATTAAACATTAATAAACAAGGCTTGATAAAAACAGTTCTAAATAAAATTTATCATGGAATGCCTACTCTAATATATCACATAATAGACTTATATTTGAAATAATGTAACTAATAGTTAGATTCGGTAAGAATAAATTGGGTTTAAAGGAAAAATAGAAATAAATATCTAAATATTATTAATATTCAAGTTCTTAAGCTCCGATTTTTTAATTTTCTTGCACATCAGTCGAACATGTTACATACATGATAGTGTAACATGTACGAATGACTCTTATGTATGGCTTTTCATACATGGTATATACGGATGAGTTTTATGTAACCATGTATGAAAAGCCCACAAATTGTGATTGTTACAATTAAGGAATTTCATAATATACCATCTGACATGTTAAAACACTTTAAATTTTATCAATTTTGCTGAAGAAAAAAAGAAATGCATGATATGTTTTACTGTCCTTTGATGTAAAATATTATGTTTGAATCATAATTTTTAGGAAAAGTTTTGGCAATGAATGAAAAACGAATTTGTAAAACTGAATAGAGAATTTTTAGAGTTAAATAATATGAAGCTGTTCGTATAATTGAAGGACAGATTAAAATACGAACAAGGTTCAGTGTAAGAATAATTCATAAACTAATGGAATAATTTATTTTAAAAAGCCAGGAAAAACCGTGAACCTAAATCGTGGAATGTAGAAATTTTATACAAATTTAAAACCTTTTCTAAATAATTCTCCGTTAATAATCGAAGTATAAAAATGTGCAAAAAAATGAATGCAGGGAGTTTTTGAAACTAATTTTTAACAAATTGAATATGCACTAACGGCTTAATGATATACATAATAACATGTGCACTATATATCATAATAACATGAATGTAATCTAAATAATTGAAGCTATATAATAAAACAATGGACTGTCATAAATATTTATAAAATATCGATAATATTGTGAATAATGTTTGCATTGCTTTCTAAAAATGTTAATTGGTAGGTAATTTTTAGCACCCGAATTAACAAGAAATATCTCTTCAAAAAATCAACATTAACCATTTAATGCAAAATTTCAACTCTAAGACAAATATGGAGAAAGCATAATATTGAGTTATCATCAGATCTGCTTGAGGACCCATTGAAGTGCAGCCTTTCTGGATTGTGTCGAAAGAATATTTTTTGTAAAAATAATAGTTAAATTTGTTTCATTTTTATAACATCATAATATATATTTTTTTCATTTTTAGTTATCGTTGAAATATTTTCTACTTATACATTTTATTTTAATTTAATCAAGTAAACGAAACTGTTTTCAGAAAAGTAAAATGAAAGAAAACAACAGAACTTAAGAATTATGTATTTTAATATATATTTCTTTAACTTTAAATGGCATAATTAATTAACTAACTTTTTAACTATGCAAGATAAAATTCCTTTTTGCAATAGTATTTATTTAAACAAGAAAAGAGTTTTGAAATACAAATTAAATAGGCCTAAGTTTGTTTGTACATACATTTTTATTCAGAGCTGAATCCAAACAGTTTGGTTTGTTCTGACTTTAATATTAATAAACGTAATAAAGATTGTATATTTTATGAAACATTTTAAATGTATTAAAGTCAATAATTTAATACATTTATTTCAATACATAAAATGCTTTTGACTCTATCAATAAATGATTTTTGTACTAATGCTGTAGATATTACATTTTCTTTGAAACCTCATTTCATTGAAAACTTATTGAAGTTTCAGATTTCTTCGCGAGAAAAAATATTATTCAACTTATTTGTTATTTGTCATGAAACTGCATCCATAAACAAGGTGTAAAAAAAAATCTGTAGTCAACATTCATTTAGTTTTCTCCAAAATGAAAAAACTTAAGCATTCTTGAAGATACTCTTTAAAGTGACAAACATTTCAAGCATCAAAAGAAATTTTTTTTTGATGATACAGTGCATATATAAAAAACAGAACTAATTTTCATACCTAGATAATTGAGCTTGGGTTTACGATAACAATAGAATAAGTACACTTTGAAAATGAGAAGTAATAATTTATTTATTAAATTTTCCTGTGTGTGACAATTATTTAAAAATTTAATTTAATTTAATTTAATTTAATTTACCATTAATCAGAGCAGTGAGATTCGATTTTGAGTGTACAATTCAAACACAAAGATTTCTAAAAATAGCAAATAATTTGGAGTCAAATATATATTAAATTATTATATTAAATAGCAAATGTTTTGTGATTTTTTTCGTTGTTTATATTGTTTTGTCAATAAAGTGCTTTTAAGTATTTTACAAAGGATTTAATCAATGCATTTTGCTGAGGCAGTTTTTTATTAACATTTTTAATTGTGAATTAAAACTGCATTTAATTTTAAATGATACTTTAGTATGAGCAACTTACTATGTCTTGAGGCCGTGGTAGCCTGGTGGTTATGGTGTCTCTGTTTTTTTCGGTTGTTAGTTCGAATCCCGGCTTAACCGAAGGTCCTTAATGTTCACTAAAGGCGGCTGGGGTATGTTAAATATGTAGTGGTCGAAATGTTCTCCAAGTGAAATCATACCTTTTGGGATAATAGGTCAAGTATTCGAGGGTTTTCTGCTTGGTCTCTGCTTCTAAATTAGGAAGACTCCCACCCAGCGGCTTCCATCTGATAGATAGAGCCCAACAACTGGTGAAATAACATCATACGATGTTTAAATGATTGTTTAAAATGATGCTTATGTACAGGGTGATCTTTTTTAAAATGATAGTGTTTGGAGAGCTCTGTAGCGCGATCTAATAGCCGAAATGACACCAAACTTGGTATTTAGACTAATCAAGACACGGGAAAAAATATTCCGTGAAAAAAATTTAGATCCAAAAATCGCCGCTATTGCATTTTGTGGCACTGCTGTAATTTACAATACCGAGAGTTCGAATAAAATACGGCTATAAAAGAAAAATGCAAATGTTGTGCGATGACAGCACCAGTAATAGGGACTATAAAAAGCAAGTAGTAGACAGCTCCGACAAATAATCTCAGCTGAAGAAAACGAGCTCCAGTGGCCATGCCTCTCACGTTATTGGAACGTGTGTTATGGTGAAGCTGTATTGCATGAATCAATGTGATGCATCCGCAGTTCTTCAAGAATTCCGAATCA
The DNA here is from genome assembly GCA_026290005.1 of Latrodectus geometricus. NCBI lineage: Eukaryota > Metazoa > Arthropoda > Arachnida > Araneae > Theridiidae > Latrodectus > Latrodectus geometricus. The sequence continues at coordinate 260,738 of JAPDSC010125353.1, read as the reverse complement.
GAAAAAAATTACTTATTATTATTGTTATTTCTGAGAACGGTGCTCATATTGGATGTGATCTAATTCCTCACCGGTGAAGTTAATGTAGTTAATAAACATCAATAATTTAACTGTACGATTGTATGTGCAAGTATTTTTTTCCTCACATTTTATACATTGTAAAGCGCCACAAAATGTCATAGTGGTGATTTTTGGAAGTAAAATTTTTTTCACGGAATACTTTTTCCCATGTTTTGATTATTCTAAATACCAAGCTTGGTGCCATTTCGGCTATTAGATCGAGGTACAGGGTGCTCAAAACACTGTCACTTTAAAAAAAATAACCATGTATTCTTAAAACTTTTTTAGGAAATATTAATAATAAGGAAGTAAATTTCTTAAGTTTCAGTGATTTAGTTAGAAGAAGACAGATTATTTTGTTAATTATTTTATTATTCTTTGTTTCATCGAGTTATCTATATACATTCAATTTAAAATATTCTTGTTGTTCTATGTGATGATTTTGGAATATTTTAATCCATTACTCATAAGTATGTATAAAAACAACTATTATTGGGGTAATAAAGAAATAAATAAAAAGTAAACTCTTAAAGTTGTCTCTTATTAATTCATCAAGAAATGTCCTTGTGAGAGTTAAATTTGTCTCGAAAACATTATATCATACTCTTAAGGAGATAGTATGATTTTGATTACCGTAATTCTATCCATACATTCATCTTAATGCTAATTAACTATCTTTAGTAAGGTTCATTTTTACACCACTTATTCGAAAAAGCTATAATTGGAAATTGTAGATACGTTGAGAATAGTTAATGATGGGAAATTAAGTTTAAAACTGTTTTTAAGACTTGATGAATTCCTGGAAAAAGATTATTATTGCTCATGAACAAGCAATCGAAAACAATGAAGCACATGTAAATCCAATATTAATGAAATGTTAATGCATATACATAGTCACTACTGATTTTCGAAATTTTATAATAATTTAAGTTTGCTTCTAATTATAGGATGTAGGTATCTTCAATTGATTTTTTGGTCTATAAATAAAGGGGAAATTTGTAAATTCTTCTCAAAAAGAATTTGTAAGCATAAAAATTGAATATTATAAGTGTAAAAAAATTAAAGATTAAAGAGCAACGTGACCACAGAAAATTAAGTAAAACAAGTGAAAATTCGAAAAAAATATATAAATTAATATTATATATCACATTATATTCATTTCCCATTTTACCACACTGATATTTTAAAAATATGATTTACTAAGCATTAAATTATTCAAATGCATGTATAATATTATTATTTCAATTGAATGTGCTATCATAAATTAAGATTTTGTTTTAAAATTTTACATTTTTTAAATTTTTCTTAAGAAAAGTTTTTAAGAAATTTATTAACATATATAACAGTATAAATATTTTTTGACATAAATTAGACGCAAGATAATATTAATTAATTAAAAAAATCCAATTTAACTGACACTTCTAATTTTTTTAAAACTTATCTGTTGAGTACATTGCTCTTGTAACTATTATAATTGCTGTATTTATATTAGTGTTTGTTTGTATATTGTTTTACTACATCCAAGTGTATGTATGTGTATAGATATATAATTCAAGAAAGATTTGCAATTTTTTACTTCTCCTCTTTTCAATTAAAAATTTTTTTCATCATATTAGAATCCTTCTCAGATTGAAAAGTTATTTTCTATTAAGATTTAATTAAAGAGAATGACAGAAGATTTACTATCGGATTAAGAAATTTGTAAATTTATAGAAACTTACTCTTTGAATGAAATTAATAAAACCTGAAAAAATTTTTACAACTTCTTATTATCATTTTGGCATTTTACGTATCTTCTTTTTGTTGTAATTTATAAGCTTAATTTAGAAAATTTTTTCAAAATTGTAAAATAAATAAGTTATGAAAATAAGTATTTTATTTCATACTATCAATGAAATAAACAACAATATTTTTTTCCAACAAAATTATGCTAGAAATTTAAATAAACATGTGCAAAATTAACTTATTAGTATAATTTACCTATAAATTATTTTTAAATTATGATTTTAATTTTACCCTCCAACTGATTTTTTTTCCATTTGAAATTCAAAAAAGAAATTTTTCTTCTTTTTGAAATTAAATAAAGATATATAAAACTATAAGAAATTAATTAAATCAAAACTTTCCAAAACCCTAAAAGAAATGTTTTTCAAATTTATGAAAATATAGAGAAGTTTTATGCAAACGCTTATAACTTTTAGAAATTTTTTTTTTATGATTTCTTCTTCATTATTTTTTTTAATTAACTCAAATCTTATCTAGAATAGAATCAATATCTAGAAAAATTTAATGATTGAATAAAACGTTTAAGGGGTACGAAAAAGTAGAAATATTATTTGAAGTGAGGCAGAATAAACTTAAAAATAGAAGAATTATAAATATCGTCTTATTGAATGATTTAATTACAGTGTGTATGAATAAGTGAATCATTATGCTCACACAATTATATATACTAAAACTTATTTTGACATTAACACCTTTGTTGTTTATAAAAAACGAAATACTTTCTTAGAATTTTAGTTGATAAATTCTTGTGTTGAGGGAACTATAATATGGAAATTGAAAGCAACGAGTATAAGTTTTCCTAAACAGATTCAAACGCTTTTTCTTTAACGCTCTCGTATTCAACTCGAAGTCTGCATGCGAATCTAATATATAATGTCATTTGCTTTGCAGTCCATGCTTGTGTCTCTCGTCGATTCTAATTTTCATTTTCAATTCCCTTTCGAATTTCAATTAAATTTACGCTAAACAAGAGTTTGCATTCAGTTATCGGGAATGGTAAATGTGATTTTTCTTCTTGCAATTCTTTCAAGGGATTTTAGTTACTAGAAGTGTGTGTGTTAGAGAGAAAGAGAGTGAGAGTGCTTTTATTTAAAAGGTTCTTAGGGAATTATTATATTTCAAAGAAAGACATTTCTTCTGATTACTAACTTTTGAATTGCAATTTGAAAACAGGCAGATGATTGAATGATTCGCATAAGATTTTTGCTTTTTTATGGAAAAAGGATAAATTGTATTTTTATAGCTTAATTTTTATATTCATTTACATTTGCGTTTAATATATGCTTTTATATTATTTTAAATTTAATCTTCTGTAAATATGAACTAAATTTGTAAAAGTTTACTTAAGAGTTACCCGTAGATTTTTTGGCGATTTTTTTTAATCAAAATGGGGGCCAAATTCTGAATAACAAAATGGTAATCATAAGATTAGATCTGTTAAAGGAATAATTAAGGAATATTCTATTCTAAACAGAACCCCCTAAATTTTGTCAAAGTTAAAATTATTTTCACTTTCAGGCTTATTAACGAATAGAAAAATTTTCATTAATTAGTAAACTATTCATATTATTTTGCATGACATCTTTAAAATTTATCTGTTGATCAGGTATGTATCAGCCCAAAATTCTATTGCCTCTTATTGATTTTCAAAATTTTCCAGTTTGACTTAAAATCCAGGAATACCTTTAAGAAGATTGAATAACTGCCCAAATATTACTTTTGAAAATAAAAAAAGTTTTATATTTCTTCCCCTTTTTACTATCATTTTTTTTCTTCTGTCATTAAATAATTGCTGCTTTATAGTTAGAAGAAGTATAGTGTTACGTGTTTAAAACAAAATTCTAGTATATTTTATCTTAAATATGTCAAGGATTCATGTATATTTATTTATTGTGTTTAAGTATATTTATTTGCCTGTTTTATAAGTTTTATAATAGATTATTCTAACTTAGTTTGGAAAAAATAAAAGTTGAATATGATAATATGATTTATCTCACTTCAAACATCGTGAAAATACAAAAGTAAAGGAAAGTTTTATAATAAAATAAGTAACTCTTTGTTATAAATAATGAAAAAGCAATATTGAAGAATGAGATCCAATTAAAATAAATAAGACGTATCTCGGAAGCTTGATGAATTACGTTCAAAAAAGAACATTGATAATGTGGAAAAAATAAAATTTCTCTTTTTAATTATGCAAATAAAACATAAATTTCTTGTAATTAAGCCAGCATTAATTGCTTCCTTTTAAAAGTATTTATTAAAGCTAAAAAAAGCATTAAAATTTCTAAAGGTTTATATGAAACAGAAGGGTTAATTTTAAACGAATAAAAAAAATTTCTTCTTTAAACCTTTTTTCTTACTTTACTTTCTTTTTGATTATTAGTAAGCAGATTTCCGTATGTTTTCTTTGAAAATATTTTATTATAAGTAATGAAATCAGAGATCAAATAAATTTATTTTAAAAATGTAAGATTTTAAAGATAAGTCCAAGCGCGTATCTTTAATATCTTAAGTTTTTACAAATACAAAAATATCAGAATCTATTTATCATATCAGTAATAGTTTTTTGCAGTTTATTTTTTTCTCTTCAAAATATTCTTTTTTTGTATTAAAACATAGAAGAAAGGAGTTTTATTCCACAATACTACAATAAATAAATTAGATAAAATTATTTTCAAAGTTCAAAAGAAGTTTTATGCATAATAAGTTTTATTTTACAGACAATATGTTTAGCAATTTTTCCTTCTGTACATTATTTTCCCTTTACTTTCTCCTATACATCATGTTTTTGTTTATATTTCGGGGCTTAAAATGGTTTAGAAAGATTCTTCAAAAAACAATAGCTTAATTACTTGATTAAACTTCACTAAAAAGAAAAAGATGTTCGCGAAAGTATAAACAAGCTTAGGATGTTTATTATATATTCTTTTTTGTATTTTTATTATGTAGTTTTTCTTTTTTACATTCTCTTTTCAAATTAACTCTTGTGATTACTGCACATTATTAAAAGTAACGAAGCTCATGTAAGGAGATTTAAATGACCAAGATTCCCAGTTGATATTGTTGTATTTATATAGATTTCATTTACTCCCCATTGATTAATTTAGAGTATATTCGTCGTATAAATTTAAATACTGATAGAATTTATTGTTTTTTAATTGCTTCAAATGAGAAAGTTTTATTTAATTTGATTGCTGTAAACAGAAAAATATTAACGATATTGCTTTTTCACATTTTTATGACGATTCTGATTTGAATTTTATTTATATTTCAATGCTTGTTTTTATCATTAAATACAGATATTCTATGAACTATTTCACTTAATAAGGTTTTTGTATCTTTCCAAATCTTTCTTTGGTTCCAACCCTCATCTACTTTTATAGAATTTCAAATAAGTTAGTGTATTTTTTTCCTATCTAATTCACAAATGATTATTGGTAAGATAGGATTGTCATTTTATCTCCTAGTACATATAGTTTTCTGTTTTGTCATCTTACATTTGACAAATTCAGGGCAGTTTATTTCTTCATGGTATTTTCAAAATTACTTTTCTTATCTATACATACGAATATCTATGTTGAAGTATAAAAAAATGTGTGTGCATACAGAGTGCGAAACTTATTTCTTTTCTTAATAATATCTTTATAATATATATTTTCGATTGACAAAATAATTTATAGGAGGAATCATGTTACAATATTTAAACAAAATTTAATAAATTAAGCCTTAAATTTTATAATGTATCCTAGTTCCTATAGTTAAATTTTAGAAACTATATTTTATGTATTATCAGAAATTTTAAATTGTAGGTTTTTATATTTCATAACTCAAATAGGCTGACATAATTTAATTCTAAACTTGGGCAAGCTAAACTATATATTAAATAAATTGTCATATAGAAATAATTTAAACTAACTTTATAATTAAATAATATAAGTAAAATTTATATATATATATATATATATATATATATATATATATATATATATATAAACTGATTAATAATAAAAGGAATTTTTTAATTAATTTACTTATCAATTACATTTGAATGTAGTTGAATGAATTTACTTCTAAAAAGAATATTGAAGGGATTAGCAAATTTCCTCTTTCCTTTGTGAAATAGCCACCCATTTATTATGCAGAAGCGCATCTGGAATTTCAGAAATCAAAAAGAAGTGAATTTATAATATCTATATAACAATCGCTTTCTTTATACTAATATTTATGAAGAAATTAAAAAATGTATAGTAAAGATGATTGGAAAATTATAAATTATTTTTTTACAATAATACTTAATAGTTCAACGCATAATATTTTGTGTGAAATAAGTTAGTTTCCGAGTTTCATTTTTTAAAATTTATCTCAAACTTATTTTTTCGAAACTGAGCCTTCACATTTTAAATTCATGAATATTGTAATGAAAGATGCATGGATTGGTGCCACTGTTATAACTTATGGATGCTGGAATAATTTTTTCCTTCTTATTTAATTTCGTCTCACATCCATATTTAATGATTTATCGAGACTGCCAGCTGGAACAAGATGTCACATTATTAATACATACATACGCGCAGGTAACCCCGGGCTGTCTCTTTAAATTAACGATTTAGAATACTTGTCTATTACCACGCGCTTAGTAATTTTAAACTTTAGTCAAGTGACAAGATCACACCTTTATAAGCAATCTCTCCACATCTCCGCCTCACAAGCGAAAGAATTTCGTACGTCACAGATTTAACGTGGATATGCCCCCAACTTCCGTAGCTCCTCCGATCCAGTGAGGGTGAGTGTGGTCACCTACCCAATCGCTGCCCACGGCAAGTGATGTCTCTCTTCATTGATCTTACAATGGTAAAGTCACGGAATATCTGGAGTTCAACGGGATTAAAATCAGAAACTATTATATTTTCTGACATAAGTTTATTTTTCGCATTGATTCATTCATATTTGTTAAGTAAAACTACATTTTTTCACTCCGGCATCAATTTCGATCACCAGTTATATATGAAAAAATACCTTTATTTGAAGGAGATATGTACAAGACTCTTGTACACAAGTTAAAAAAGTACATATTTAATTTTAAAAATAGAGGCAATATTTAGATATAATTCAAGTTAAGAAATGAAATTTATCCTCATAAAAGATAGAATCTAAAAAATAGATAAGTAATGTTTGAAGTAACAAAGCAATTCATTAAAATTTTAAATAACACCCCGCTCTAAATATTTAATACAAAACATGAATTTTATCTGAAACAAAGACAAAATTTGTTCGTTTTCTTCTTGCAATTTTTAAGAAAACTAAGAATAATAGAAACTTCAAAAGGCATATCAAATAAAAAGTTTCGTATTCAAATAAATCAAATTTGCTTTCAGAAATCCGTTTGGTATACTTTCGTTTATTATCTATTAGAAGTAATGTTAGTTTCTCATTTGCTTAATTTGCAGAATATAAGGATTTAAAAAGAGAGAGACGTATTTGTACAGCCTTGTAACTTTAACCAAATGTATGCAATAATGTTTCAACATTTATTATTCACTTTCTAAATTTCTTCAATTTTTTATATTTTCTTTTCTTTCTTTTTATTAATTCAGAATTTACAATGTGGTTTCCAAAGCAAAATGTAATTGTATAAAACTCCTTGAATCAACAAAAATATTATGCACTTGAAATGATGTTTTGATAGAATTCACTGAAGCTTTTATTTGTTCTCTAGATATTTCTACGATTTGTGTTGTTCTAATTTTTATTTTAGGAGATTTATTTATGTAGCTATTGTAGTAAGAGCTTCAAATACTTGATAAAAGAATCAGTTAAGTTATATATAAGAAAAATGCTCTAAAATATAGTGAACAATCTTTTTTACGAACCTTTAATTTATTAAAACTCGTGTTTTTATTAACTATTGGTTAGTTTCTACCCTGATACGATAGATACAATGTTAATTTTAACTCACATTTACAAACAAAATTTTGAAAAATCTATTTTTTGCAAGCTTTCGTTTCTGACAAATAGTTTCCTTTTTTTTATGATCTAATTTTTTTCAATTTTTTTTAATTTCTTTTTTTTATATAATTCCTGAGAGCTCTATTCATTCTTTCATAATGAAGTTACATTTGCAGGCATTTCAGTCATTGGATTGGAAAGAAATGTGTCGAATTAGACTCTTGTTTTACTTGTATGTAAGAACGTAAATTTGGGGAAAAATCTCTAAAAGTTTGAGCTCTGTTCTGTAGTTCGTTTTGTTTCAGTTGAATAAATCAACTTATGAAGTTTCATTTATCCACAAAGAAGTTGAGCATGTTACATTGAGACTTTGTCTCAATTGAATTATGTTACACTTGAAAAACTTTTTATCAGTCGAAGTAAAGAAAATTCTAAAAGTAGATTGAAAAGTATTACATAGTACAAAAATAAAAATTACGGAAATTACTCCTGACAATTTTTAAAAATTCAGAGAAAATCCTTGGAAAAGGAAACAGTACTAGCAAAAATGCTTCCTCTTGAAAATATTGTAAAGAAACAAGGCCTCCTAAATTGAAAAAAGTTTTTTTCTTAATTGAGAAAAATTAGAGAAATGAATATTCCTTGATGGTAATGTCATTAAAGAAAATTCGAACTGCTTTTCTATGAAACTAGAAAAGATTTCAAAACATTAGACAGTTGGCTTTAGAAATTTAGAACCAGACAGACTTGGTTTGGGTTTTAAAAAATTATGTGGTAAGTAAAATATGGCAAATCCACTGTAAAGAGGGAACTTTGATAAAGAACATTTAACTTTAAAGGCGATAAATGTAATGTGGGTAAAATGTTATACAAAGAATTACAATATTGCTCGCTGCCAACATGAATGGAACAAAATAATTACCTCTGCTTTTCATAGGAAAATATTTAAAACACTGACTCTTAAAAAAGTTCAAAAACCTCTAGCTGCATATCATGCTAACATTAAAGCTTAGATGATTGAAAATTGGCTGACAGACTTAGGTCGTCATTTTCTACCGGAGAACTGTAAAAAGTTTTTAGTTGTGGATAATGGCAATGGCATGTTAAAGTTCCGTATCTTGAATTGATCCGTATGAAGTTCCTTCATGCTAATGTAATTTCTGTCTTACAGTCCATGGATAAGGGCAGAATCAATAGCTTCAAGAGCGAATATCGTAGGGCATTTTTGCAAACAGTGTTGGGCTTGGAGTTGAAGTGGCCTTATGAAATTGACATAAGAGCAATGCATTTGCCAATTAATTCTTGGAATGATGTTGAACGAAAGACAATATCAAGAGCATTTAACAAGCAGGCTTTATTAAAGAAACCACATAATTGAAGAACGCCAAGGTAATTTACCTGATGACTCAAGTAAAGATTAGCCACTCATTCATGAGCTGCAACAAAGATCCTCTTAGCTACCTGAAGTTTCTTTTGAGAAATTTTTGAGTATATATTCACATGTGATATGTAGAGAAGAAATACCGAACTATAAAATTATTGAGAATATAATGAATGAGAATGTTAATGATATCAAACGAAAAATCTTGTACTGGAAAGTTTGTCGGCAAAACAAGCAGCCTAAATGGCTAAGGTACTATTTTTTAAAGGGGAAAAAAAAACGAACAGCGATGTGCTTTTATGTATTGAAAAAAAAATATTTTTATAGTTTTGAAACAGAAAATAAATTATTATATATTTTGCTTGATTATTATTCAATAAAGTGAAAGTAAATTTTGTTTTAAATATGAATCTTATATTTTGTATGCGTGTGCTTCTTAAAGTGCATTCTAAATAATTTTTTCTATTCTATTACTTTATTTATAAAAAATAATTTAATGAAAATGTAAAAGAAACAGATCTTAATAACCTAATACATTATTTTCTTTTTTACTAACTATTTTACTGGTCCTTACGATTTTGCAAAAACGAGGGTCTATTGTATGAAGACTAGTTTTATTATATAGCAATACACATTAGACGAATTTCATTTTCCTAATTATTGAAATTTCATATCTTTATTTTTCCGAATAATAAATTTGAATAAAAACTTGATTTTTGAATAGAATAAGAAATTCACTGTGTTAATTTAATTAATTTCAGTCATGGATCAGTTGTAAATAATATGTTTATTATTATTCAAATATACGTTATATTGAATGACTTAAATAAATATAGTTGTATTGACTTACTTTTTTGAAAATTAATTTTTCTAAAGATATACTTTGTTTAGAACTTTCTATCTTCAGTATTAAGCAAAATTCCTTACCGATTCTACTATAAGTACTTTTAAAATAATTAAAATTACATATAACATTACAAATTATTTGTATAGCTATTCTTAACATTAAATAATGAAGTTAAAAGATAACAATAAATTATGAAAAATACTTATATATATATATAAAAATTAAAGTGCTAAATTTAATTTAGAAATTGGTATATTAAGAAACTTCATTTTCTCTGATAAAATCAATGAAACTTTTATGAAATTTCGTCATTTTTGTTCAATGTGATTGTAATAAATAGATTGAATTGTTTTCTGAATCAAAAGAATAAAGCAAAAATTGATTGTAAAATTTCGTATCAGATATCTTCCAGTTTCTGTTTTATGCAATATTTTCCGCAACAAATATTTATATTTTAAACAAGACATTAAAAAAAACAGGATGTCTTTAAAAGGTTTTAAATAACTTACAAATCCTCATTTTCTTGTTGAATGAGCTATAAAAAATGGAGGACACATCTATTTTTAATTGGCACTTTTTTTAGTCAAATACTCCTAAAAATCCAGTGTACCCTCACTTAACTTTCTATTGTTCGCCTGCTCTATTTGTAGATCCTCATAACCCGTTATTGGAACTAGAGTAAGTTATCATATTTTTGTAAAAGAACCAAATAGAAGGCACCCAAATATGATTTACCACTCTCAAATTGCGAGTATTGTGATATAGATCAATTTCATTTTACCTAGATACCATTAGTGAACATAACGAATTTTTAGCTGTTTGAGGCACATAAATTGCTACCGTCTAACAACAAGCACAATTTCATATCAATTAATCAATAAGGTTGATTTTTGCATGAATATCATTAAAGTTCCTCATATTTCCATATACATACATTTTAAAAGAAAAATGCTTGTCAAAAACATGGTTTTCTCCAATTAAAGCTGGAATCTATTATTTTTTTATGGCATAATTTTTATTTCAATTTCATGCTTCTGTTTAAAAGACTTTCTTGCCACAATCTGTCATAAATTATTGTAAGCAAAATAATAAGCAAATTCATTTGAAAATATAAATTAAACTTGTGTATATTTATACAGTCAAATGCATATGCAGTTATATAAATAGTAGAGGTGATGCTTAGAAACAAACTATAAATTAGCAATAAAGATTGAAAATCAATACGATGAAATTAAAAGAAATAATGAGATTCATTTTTCATTTTCCGAAGGTAAACAACTTATGTTAAGAGAAATAAGAAAAATCGATGAAAAAGAAAATAACATTTCCTTTTAATTTTACGAAATATTATGTAATATGAATTTTTTTTATAATATTTTTCAGAATCTGTTTCTTTTCACTAATGACTTTTTAGAAAAACAGAAAAAGATTGGAAATTTCTAAATGCAAATCTAATACATTAATCCACTTTTTAATAAATTAAAGTAATTTTCCTAAGTCTTTTTTTATAACTTTATTATGTAATACTAATTATTCGTTTTGAATAAAACAAGCTAAATACCGAAGCAATCAAAATAGTTTTTTCAAATATTTGGTTTTTAAAACTTAACATACATCTAGAATCAAAATTCCACATCTAATAATTATTCAATCAGTTTTTGAAGGAATCTTATATTTTCATTATTTTTTTACGGGAATTTTATGTTAAAATTGCTTAAAACTCAAAAGAACTTTAATATTAAAAGATTATGAAAAGGAAGCTCAAGTTCAGAAAAATAAATAAATAAATGTTAAAAAATTAAGAAGGTACCAAGGTTCAAATTTATTTCCTTATAGAAATCATTAAAAGTGCAACTAGATTGTTTGGTTTTTTAATTTCTTTGCTTTATATAATTTTCTTATGAATTTCTAGTTTATTTAGGACTTTTTGAATTGGGGGTTTGTATTTCTTTTCATATAATCATTCGAAATTCCACAAATAATGTAATAAAATAATCTTTGCTCTGTATCCAACCTTTTATTGTTTTTTTTATTTGTTTTGCTTTATTGTGTCTTGTTTCGAATGAATGAGATAGAATATGATATATTCAGCTTCATTCATTCATTCTGATTCATAAATTCGATCTGATACAAAATTTTTTTAGAAAAAAATTCTGTATAGTTTGATCCTTTCAATACAATATAAAATAAACCTAATCTGAGTTGTGACGAAGAAATTCGGAAATTGTAAATTTATTTTGCATTTTAGAATATTAAAGTCCAAATGCGTGGTTTCAAAAAAAGGATAATATATTTATTTTTTTCATATTCTAATATTTCCATTCTTAAATCTGTCTTAATTATGAAACTATGAAAATTAGAAATGAAATTGTAATAATTCAAATAACAAATGTTAGCCACTTAAAGCAGTTTCAAAATTTAAAAAGTATAGAAAATACTTTTTAAAATTAAATAAATGAAAGAAATCAATTAACATGAAATTAATCTTTCATTTCATAACTGTAGAAATTTTAATGTATGCTGTGTTTTCAGAATGTTTCTAATGCATTTGAATGGAACTTTTTCTATTTATCTTTAAATGATTCCCAATTGTGCTCCCTAATAGCAACTGGGGTTAGTAAAATAATGAAATCGCAATGTCTTCCAAATGAAATATATCTCTAGAGGTGGTAAATAACTTCTGGGAGTCTTTTGCTCGATCTCAGCTTCAAAGTTGTGAGGTTGCTCCAGTTTGAAAAAGATGATGTTTCAGTCACTAGTTGCTCCATTATTTACAATGCCTTCACTTCTGTTCCATATCATGACGAATGATTATTGGAAATCAGAAGCATTTGAAAATCTGTGGCGTAAATATTTCTTTTAAATAATACTCTTAAAAATTTAATTCATAAAGGTTAGCATACACTTCCATAAAGGTTAGAAGAGTCTTTACAACAATACGTTGCAAACATAAGATAATTGAATCTTCGGTGACATATTCATAAAATAATGTTGGATTTTATTTGTAAGTGATATCGACATCAATTATATTATGAAAAAGATTAAAAAATATGCATTGAAAATTATTAATATGGTATTTGGGGTTTTTATTCACTAACTATTATAAGGGGTGAACTAAGATATCCCAAGGGTGAAAATGCGCTTTAGGTCCCCTACTCTGCCAACTTGGCGAAAGTGTGCTGTGGGTCCCGTACTTGGTGGGTTTTCAAAAAAGCTGTTGCCATGGCGATAATGGAATACGATTTTTAACTAATCAGCAACCAATGAAAATGACCGATTTTTCAAACTGAAACTAATTAACGACCAATGAAAATGCTAAAAGAAAAAAACCAATTAATGAGCATGCGCGAAAAAACGCAAATTATTTCCTACGAAGGTTGCCATAAAGAGCTCATTGGGTATAAAAACGTCCGGTTTACCACGCTTGGTGCATTTATCGCCAAGTTGGCAGAGTAGGGGACCTAAAGCGCAGATTAACGATCCCAAGTAATAGGAAAATAGTATTACTTCAGAACACCATGAACTAGCATTAAATATTGTGTCTGATAATGAGTGGAGCTATTGTGAGTGCAACAAATTAAAACCATTTGAGCTATTTTTGAGAAATTTCTTAAATTACACACATTTTTATGTTTTTAAGAAACTCCCTTTATCTTATTGAAGAAAAGTGCAATATAAATGATATTTGCATTATTTTTCTGATGCTCAAAATAAAAATACTCTTGAACTGGAAGAAATTTCTAATTATGGTTTTCCCTAAATAGGTTTCATTTTTCAAAACATTATATCCGATGTTTTTGAGATTAAAAACATTATAGATAAAATGTTGTAAACGTAAGCTTGGAAATATGTTGAATAGCAATGCAGCAAATTACATAATAGTTTTCCGCAAGAAAATAAATATAACGTATTAAAATAATTAGATACTAAATCTTAACACAACTTATGTATAAATTGCACAAAAAATTCCAATATACAAGAAATCATTTTTTAGCATGAAAATGCATTTGAAATCATCTAGATAATTAAAGGAAATTACTAATATTTCACTTAGAAAAATATTTAATCAGATAGGCATGTACATCAGAAAAGAATCTATCAGAAAAAAAATAATTTCTATTAAATCCAATAAGAAAATGACCAGAAATAAACTTGAAATGCATAAAATAGCATAAAAAGAATTAGAAATGCGATTACCTAAACAAAGAAAATATGATTTATTACTAATAATCTTTGGATATCATCCATGTTTACTGAGAATAACATATTAAGATGTAAACGATTTGTTATGTATTTCTTACATACAAACATATCCTATTTTCTCCAGTCTTATCCTTTTTACTTTCTCCTGTGCGTGACATATTCCTTTATTCTTTGTCTTCATACATGGAAATAGTTCTTCATTTCTAAAGGGAAAATATAACCATTCAACTAATCTGAAAGAATAGTACATATGATAAAATACATAAAAACATGTATTTTTGAGGGATAAATTGCAGCTAGTAGCAAAACACATTTGAATATATATATATATATTTATGTCAGGCACCCTAACCACTAGACAGGTTGGGCGGCTACTTATGTTAATATAATTTTAAATTATAATTATATATATTAATTTATTGCTTTTAAAAATAAATAAAACAAATAACAATGCGGTATTAATATTTACTTCTATATCTAATGTAAAAAAAAAAGTAAATCATGATGCAAGGAATAAAAGTTAAATGATGAAATCATACATAAATCATGCGCAAAAAATGAGTGAAATTATAAAAGGGAGGAAATTATAACTTTACGTCAAAGCTTTTGTCAGTGTCATTAAAAATTAATTGTTTCAATTTTTGTTCAAAAGTTGCTTTAAAGTGTTGTAACTATATAATTTACCAGAACTTTTGAATTTACCTTGTATATATATATATATGTTACCGTGAAAGTCCGAAATCTGGAGAATGTCGACATTCGCTGGTGAATGTCAACATTCACGTAGTCGCTTGGTGTATGGCCGAAATATTTGCTAGATATCCTCATTTCTCACTTACACCGGCAAATGTCGACATCCACAATGCACTAATGGTGAATCTTGAATATGCGTTTCATCTCTCCGTATCCGGAGAGGAGAAATGCAGATTTGCATTTTCTTATCTCAATATTTCAGGCGTGAAAAACGTCACATGTGTGTTGATTTGTGTGACCATTTTGTCTGACTTGTTCTCTGGAAGCAAAAAAGTTTTAAAACTTGCACCATTTCCAAAGCCATCAGGCATTTGTTAAAGGTATTTCTCAATTCTTGAGTACAATCTAGAGTTTTCATAATCCACATCTTATTCAGATTTTCTTGAAAAATCAACACTCTTATGTATTTTGTCTGACATTTTAGACGCAAAATGCTTAGATATAATATCATCACTTCAAGGCTTAAGAGCAATTGATTCCGAGATATCTAAAAAGTTTGACATGTTCCAAGAGAAGGTTTTGTTCAAGTGCTATCACAACAAATGATGATTGATCATCGAGGAAAAAGCGCAATGCTATTTATATAATAATTTAGTTTCAATTGTCAACAGGCTGAAATGTCTCAACTTTGATCATTTCCATTAGATTTGACCCTATGTTGTGGCCTAAGAACATTTATTGCAGATATTGCTATTAGGTAGCGAAACATTTCGTTTTTTTTTTTTTTTTTTTGAATCAGTGCTATAAAACCCAATCAATCAACAACACATACGGCAAAGATCATCTACTGAATTCAAGATTTGTATGAATCGAGAAAAGTAAGCTACGTTACATTGGAATTGGCTGCAAAGTTATTGGAATCCAATTCTATAGTTCCAATAGTGTGCATGATCAAGAGTGTTTTTGCATTGAGACAAAAAGGTGCTCAAAAGTCTGATATTCGATCAGTATACATAATGTTATACAGAATTTGGCTTGACGATATAGCTCTAATCAATATAAGAAGTAGAGAATTAAATATAATTTGTGTGTATCTTTGTAAGTAGTTAGCTTAAAACTGTAGACAGGGTATTGACATCTATTATCATGTTCTTCATAAATTCTAAGTAATTACTTTCCATTTATGTATGATGATTCCAGATTCCTAGCAACTAGTTTTACATGAAATTTGTTGGAATGTGAAAAAATATAATGTTTGAAGGGAGCACGATGCTCTACAGACTAGTTTTCTTATATTTGGATTTAATTGTGTTTAGGATAAACATAAGTTTTATTATGTTTGGGGCAAGTCTGAATGTGATGAGTCACTGCGGAATTCAGACTTTTATTATAGTCTGAGCTTTAAAAAGTTTCCGCCTTCGTTCGAAGCTACTTTTTCTTAAAAATTAATTTTAATTTTCTTTTGTCTTTTTAGATAAATTATGATGTAAAATTTAAAAACTAACCAAAACTTCAATTACATAAGGTATACTTTTTGTGAAGTAGATTATTATTCTTTTTTTCCCAAATACCGAATTTAACCACATCGGTAAAACTCGGTTATTTATTGTGAAATTTTAATAAAATGGCCTACACTCTAGAAAAGTTGTAATGCATCAATCTTAATTTAATATGAGCATAAGATTTCTGTTACAATATTCAATAAAATGAAACAAAATCTAAGAAAAATATTCATTGATAAAAAACGTCGTCTGGTTAAAAATGAACAACGATATGGATATTTTACAAAATTTTAATGAACATTTCTTTAAAAATAGCTGTAAATGAATAAGTTTTTCATATATATTCATAATTTTGCTTCAGTTCATAGATAATAATTCCTAAAATATGGAGGCCAAGTTTCATACCGATATCCGATATCCTTATTATTACTCGAGATATCGTGTTAACGGTTTGGAGATTTTGCGAAAGACAAAGTTTTGAGAAAATCGCCTTTAAAAGCAGTCTCACTTGTGATAATGATGATTTTGCCAATTCTTTTTCAAACGTATAAGCTAAATAACGGCCTCATACTTATGGCTATCAATCAGCGCATTCTAAAATTACATATAAATTTTAAAATTTAATAAAATATAATATCACTTCCGGTTTGAAAATGCAGCTTCCTGTTTAGTTTTTTAAAAGACGACAATTATAGAAAATATTTTAAAATTCCTGTAGAATTATTTATATTTGACATACTGTAAAATGAAAAATATTTTTGGAAATTAAAAATTTCTGAGTGCAAGAATCACAAATAAAAAAATTGACAAAAGTCGTAAATCAACTTTTTAACGTAGTATTCCTCAAGAGTGGAATAGTATTTGCAGAGATTTTAGTAGCTTTATTATATATATTCTGATTCAGAATTGCTATCTCATTTAATATTTTATTTATTTTTTCCATAAATTTACGCAGATTAATGAGGCTGTATTTGTATATAACTTAATACGATCAAAAGATCCATACATCTTCTTGATGAATAACATTCAATACTTTATGTAACATAAAAAAAATGATTTTTCGCAAAACGTTTTGATCACACAATCTTGACATTTCATGAATCTGTAAATATATCTATAGTCTGTGTATTTAATCTATGAAGTTGGCAAGAAATTCATCAAACAATGAAATTTCTTGCTAGATTCATAGATTAAAAATTGTAGAACTAATGCTTAGATTATTTGAAATGAGAATTGTTGAATTTAATAAAAATGGCAATATTCCGCTTTAGGAAATATAGAAAAAACAAATTATTTTAGGAATATTTGAGCAACATTTATTTAAATACAATATTCTTGAAATTTGTTATAAGCACTCAAGTTACAAGTAACTGGAATTATTTTTGTCAGAAATTTTTATTTTCATATTATAATAAAATTTTCCCTTTCTCAAAAATTATTTTACAGATTGAGTAATAACAGTCCTGTTGGTGAGATAGTGGCACTAACTTGATTTGGTTAAAATATTTATTTTTAAATATATTAATAAAAATAAACTAATTAAAATGAAAATGACTTTAAAAATTTTTTAATTTACGTTTTTCACAACCAATGCATAACTAGTTTTAAGAAAACAAGCTGAAAATAAGAAATAAGTAATTGCCTACAAAATTTTAATAAATAATTATTTTAATGAGATAAAACATTTTTTTGTCTCATATTGAATCTATTTTGACATTTCGTTACCCAAATAAATTATTTTAAAATTTAAAAATAATTATAATTTAAGATTAATAAATTTTATTCTTATCAGAGTAGCTTAACTACAGAATTTATTTTGAATTTTATTTCATAATGATTGATTTCACGAATTATATAAAATTTTATGCTTCAAAGTTACGTGTTACTATGAAAGAGAAAAGATTTTCACATAAACGTTATATTGTGATCTTAATATAAAGATAGAATGAAATTGTAACAAAATTGATTCAGGTATTTTTTCCACAGATCTTATTTAATTCAAAATTTGTATGCAAATCTAAGACACAATAATTTTATTTTCCTCAAAGTCAATAGTTACTTCTCTAGGGTATTGCAATTTTAATTTTCATTTCCTTTTAGATTTAAATGAAATTTAAAGGAGCTCAGATTTTGTTACAGAGACTGCTAAATGCGATTTCCTTGTCATGTAATTCTTCTTCAGAGAAGTAGTTATCTATAAAAGGGTATTTTTATTTTAAAGAATTTCCATTTACCAGATCCGATGACATTTCTATTTTAGAAGTATTTATAAATTTCATTCCAGATGTAATAAAATAGCACGACAAAATACGTGTAGTATCTAAGTTTCATTACAAAATTCCTTTAAACTTTAATGCGCGTCTTATATGCTGAAACTATCGATGCAGGGAATGCAATAAAAATAAAAATTTTCTTTCACAAAACATTCATAATTGAAATAAGTTCTTTCACAAATTTCAGTTTGTTTGATTAACTTTTTTGCTTAATTATATTGAATAAATATGAAATATGCTTATTTATTAAAAATGATTATAATCTTTTAATTTTTAAGTCTCATTTAAGATAAAAAATTAAAAGTCATAAAATTGGATCTTATGAAAATAGTATCTTTTTTACAGATATTTATTTAAATTATGTTAGAAATAGCTTTTAACGAGATAATTGACAGCGGGATTTCGATTTCCAACTAAAAATAATTTCGATGCTTAACTATTGGTCAAAATGTAATAAATATAATAAATAAGTATTTAAGTGATACTAGTGTTAGGAATTAATGAATTTTGATAATTAATGAGAGAAATCTCTATATATTTATTTCTAGAGATTGAGAAAACTCATTAGGCTGTTTTGTAAATATTAGGTTGGGGAAAAAGAAATCCATTATTTTTACGTGAACTTTATGTAACTTCTCTTGGATTCACTTTGTAAAAAGGTTTAAAACAGCTTTCATGTAGATTTTTAGGTCTAGCGCGTTACGACTGCTGACATGCGGTTAACTTCGACCATTTTTGATATTTTATAGACATTTTCGACGATGCTGTATCCACATGCGAGGTGCATCTCTAACATCAAAAATACCCGAACGGAATCGACGAAACAAAAATTGTACGTAACTGGTTGTTACAGTCTTATATAGGACGATAAACACCTTTCACAATTTAGCCACCCGGCTATCTTTTTCCGTTACAAGAGAAAAAGAAAATGTATCGAATTTTCTATTTGTTGTCTTCCATTTTTGAAACCTTGTACTCGTAACTGAATTAATCAAACAAAAAACCGCAAGAGGATATTTTAGTGACAAATGTCACCTTTCCAACGAGCATAAATCAGAAATTGTTTGATAGATACCTCACGAGATATCGATCACTACAGACGTCTACCGAAAGAATAATGGATAAATTTTTCCCCAAACTAAAATATTATTTTTTATTTGACGTAAGTTTTACAAATTACATCATTTTAAATTAAAAGCTAAATTTTTGTTTTGAAATAATATAAAAGGTTTTAAAATATATGCTACTGAAAGCAAAATATATAAGATTAATAATGAAAAATTTGAAAGTGATTTCTACAAATGAAAATATATGTAAAAATATATGTATTTTTTCTTTAATTTCTTTAATTTGTTTTTCTATATGAATGTTTATCAATTCATTGTGGCTGCAGATTTACTGTAATATTATATGAAAAGAGAAAAATATAACACTACAGTAAAAAATAACAGATTAATTAATTAGCTTATCTCATATATTGATATAAATGAATTAAAAAAATATATTGGTGAAAAAACATATTCATGTGAAAAATTTGGTTTTAATTTAAATATTAGCTAAAATATGCGTATTATGAGTACTACTAATACGTATATGTACATATTGTGATCATGTGTACTAGTATTAAATGAGTTGAGTGAGAGTGAGGTGAGCCAGTATCCATGAACAAGGCTTTTGTCATTTGAGTTTTGTCTATTAATAAGATAAACCAATAGCTCAATTCTTAGTTAGGAATATAATTTTTGAAAATAAAATAATTAAAACGATTAAAACTTTTAATAAAGAGTCTCATTTGATAAAATTTTGCTTATACATAAAATTTGGTTTTTATATTTAAACAAAGGCAGAGCTAGTTTTCCATATTTATGCTTTTGACAAAGCTGTTAGTATAATTTATTATTAATTACTTTTGTATTTTCACATTAATCTTTTTAAGAATCGGATTTAACTTTTTTAAAATATTTCTCTCTTATTCTAATACGATGTTATTTATTTTCATTTATTAACAATACGAATTTATCTTTTTTGTTTTTTTTTTAGAAAATAGCATTAATGGGTAAGAAATATGATCTTCTATAGTTTTAAGTATTTAGGAGTTATACACCACATTACATTGCTATGATAAATCTAGTTTTACTTATGTTTCAATTATTTTTAAAATTTTTATAATTCAAACTATTACTTTTTAAAATTTAAATTGTGATTAATTTAAAACATATATTAAAAACTTATACACACACTGTTTATCCATAAAATGTTTTTGTGGTTAAGATATGATCTGAAACTTTTTTTTAACTCATTTTATCATGAATTCATCAATTAAAATCTTGGCATTAAATAATTTTGCATTTCAGATTTATTTAAAAACCAGAATTGATTTGGAAAATGTTTTACTAATTTTACATTTTTTTATAAAAATGATATTTTCTAAACATTATCTATTTTGTTTGTAATAATGATAAAGGAGATAAAGGAATGCAACAAATGGTTAAAAATTATATGTTAATCTTAAACATATTGTTTAAAATCTAAAAAATGCTATCATCAACTAAGTGTTAGGGCACCTGAGGACAAAACTGATAGCCCAGAAATTAATTCCTGGAACTTACCATATTTGTACATCAGTTGTAATTAATAATTGCCAGAATCAATTTATAATAGTGACAAAACTGACAGATAATAAAAACATATGAAACTACATTATCGGTATTTGTACCATAATTGAGTCTAGCTCAAGGAAAATTGCGGCTGGAAATTAAAACAAATTTTCTTAATCTAGTAATTTGTTTTTTATAAACACTTCAATTCTTGATTCAAAATGCACTGGATTAAACAAATATGTGATGATAATTGCAGTAAATAAAATTGCTTAAAGATATTTCATTCCTTGATATAATGTTAATTAGTGAGAAGATGTTGTAATTATATCATTTTTTCATATTTATTAAAACTGAATTTATGTTTTTTCAATAGATTGAAAAAGTTTCCTCCGAAATTCAAATTACAATTTTGACAAAATATGTAAGTGTGTGCTAATATTTTTTGGATCAATGAATAATTGCTTAATGATAGTCATCAATCAAATTAATAAAGAGATTATAAAATAAAAATAATAATCAAATTTATAAATAATCAATAAATAAAGTAGGGAGGTATATTCACATGAATAGGGAAATATTCTTTATTATCCCTTTCCAATGGCCATGTATATCTCTAATATTTTAATTTTCTTTCCCTTACCTGCTATATTTTTTACTATAATTCAATGATAAATGACACTAACCAAATATTTTTACTGGTTATAATATGTTAATATTTATCTTAAAGATTTTGCTTAAATATATAAGTGAATGAGGTTGTGTCCTAAAATGTTTACAGAATGGAAAGGTTTTCATTAAACTACGCGCATCGCACCTTCTAATTATAAAGCTAAATAGGAGATAAAACCCTTTAAAAACTGTCATTGTAAACATATTTAAAATTTATATTTTGTCATATTAGCTGTCAATATTTCTTATTAGCTTTCTTGTTACTTAAGATTATTTCCCATTTTAAGCTACGTAAGGGCTTTTTAATTTATTTTACATTTCATTAAAATATTTTTTATAAATGTCAGTGAAGGGAAAAATTTTATTTCAAAAATCCTTATGTTGACTTCCAAATGCACAAAGGTTGTAAAAGGAAAGAAATTTAAATTCATGTGAATTTTCAATAATTTAGACTTTTCTCAATAATATCAGGCATAGGGTTTTCACAGAAACTTTGTTTATGAAAGTAAAACATTTGATTTTTAAACTAATGTCTGTGTCAATAATGCTTTTTCCTTTTAGCTACTTAACTAATAAATAATTTTAAAAGAGGCATTTTAACACTTTAAACGTAAAATTGTAAGCATAACAGATATTGCATAAATACATAAAACATATAGTCAAGAAAAGTTTAATATAGTCACTATTACAATTTTATTTAAAATTCGATACGATAGTTATAAGAAATATATCAAGGAATGCACATAAATTACAGATGAAGAGTAATTTTGAGAAATTCAATGATACCATAATGAAAGAACAACATCAAAACAAAATGTCATCCTATCATCCAATCAACTATTTGTAGGAATAATCGAATCAATTTTATTTTTTTTTTTTTTAGGATCCTTATATCTTGAGATAGTTTATTTTTTATTTTAATTGATAAATTTATATTTCAATTGATAAAATAATTAAAATAATTTTACTTGTTTCAAAATATTTGATCAAAATACGGATATAAATTAATTATGAATTGGTTCAAAATTTTAAAAAATTATAAATTCTAAGAATAAACGAAATAGGCTTGTATAACACCAACACAGAGCATTATTAGGAGAAGGAAACTCAAATTCTTAGTAAATTTTATCCGTATCAAACAGTGTGAAATTTTATACACCTTCTATGCATTTCTAAAAAAAAAAATAAAGTGTACGATTTAGCTGTTTTTATCTTTCTTATAACTGTCCAAGATGCACAAAATTTGAATTAAATGTTGGTTAGAAATCAATTTGAAATTGAGAACAAACATACTACAGAAGTTTCCTTTAATAATCAGATTGGAATAGATGAAATTTATCATATTAAAATAATTGCTTCTATCTTTTGTCTCAATTGTTGTTTGAAGATTTCGTTTTTAATATTAAAAAACACAAAAATAATCACAAGTAATGAAAAATATTACTGTATATTTAACAAATTATCACATAGATTGGAGATGTTTATCTAGTAATTCATTGTTTTATAATATCATTATGGTATTAAGCTTTCAATATTATTTTTTAGAATTAGAAATACATTTTTGTAATGTTTCCTTTTAATACGTTCGTTTTTACAAAATTGTGGATCAAACAATGACAATTAAACATTGTTAAATAAATATTGTGAATTTTTGTAGAAAATATTTATTTTCGTTATTCATATTTGAGTTTTTCAAATACAAAAATCTTTTATTTGTGTGTGTATTACATCACTTATTAAGAAAGTGGAAAAAATTAAATTCTATATGAAAATTATCTTTATTAATTTTAAAAATAAACATACTCAAGCCACTTTCCCTCAAAATATATTAAAAAAGTCCACAAATTTTAAATATAAAATTTGTATAAAATTTTTAAAGTATTTTATAAGATGACTTCTCATTAAAAGTTTTAAGTACCATACTTTTCTAATTTTTTGTTTGAGTAATTTTAATAAAAATATTAAAAAATAAGTTTGTTTATAATAATAACATGTAAATTTAAACTTTTGCTTTTCTTAAAAGTAACATAAAAGAAATAAAGTTTTTGTTATACGATTTTTTTATTAACTTCTTATTATGTTAGTAAAACATTTTCTTTTCAAATTTTTTGAGATTTTAATATAGTATTAAGCTATTAACATTTCAAAACAAATTATTTTAAAATGTTAATTTGGATACATGAATTGCTTGATGGGGTATTGAATACATTATTTATTTTAATAATATTTTGAAATAAAAACTGATAAATATATTTATATGTATAATTGTTTTTCTGAGGAAAATATAAAATTTAAGGAAAAACTTTGAAAATTTGAAGAAGTTATTTAATTTTAAAAATTAATAAAAAGTAACTAATGAAAAAAACAATAAAAGACTGTAAAATAAGAAGAATTTTTAACGCAGCCACCAAGAATACTTCACTATATGAAAATCA
Source organism: Latrodectus geometricus (assembly GCA_026290005.1). Taxonomy (NCBI): domain Eukaryota; kingdom Metazoa; phylum Arthropoda; class Arachnida; order Araneae; family Theridiidae; genus Latrodectus; species Latrodectus geometricus. The sequence continues at coordinate 236,341 of JAPDSC010125353.1, read as the reverse complement.
TTGAATCCAAAATGTAAGGAAATTAAATGAGAAATATTAATTCCACTATATGAATTTTTGATGAATTTACATAAGAAGTTGCACAATAAGATGAGCCGAGTTAGCTCAGTAGGGAGAACATCGTTCTAGCGACATAAAGGAAGTGAGTTCCGTCCTGGGACCAGTTAAAGACCAGACTTTGTCATGCTAAACACATTGCGCTCGTAGAAAATCCCGAATTCCCAATCTACATCCTTACCTCTGGATACACCAAAGACTAGGACCTTCTACTTGGTCTCTGCTTGGAAAGATAGAAGATCCCCCCACTGACTTGCAGTGCTTCAATCTAGTGTCATCTGAACGAAAGCAAATGAACTCTTTAAACTTGATAAAGAGCTATACTCTGAATCAGACTCAGCAATGTCAGAATTAAATTTAAATGGAATCAGGGTTGGTACAAAATGCTAAATAAATCATAGTAGAGGTGCCTTAGTCCCAAAATACATATGTTTTAAGACAAGAGAAGATAGCATGCTCAATTAATACAGTTGTTTGGATTATATGATGTTACTAGCTGTACCCGCCGGCGTTGCCCGTGCATTTAGAAAATGCAGATAAGTGAATAGCGCAGGAATAGTAGTGTAGGACACGTAGACTGTCTCTCTCTCTTCCCCCCCCACACAACATTCCCCGTCGATAAAAAGGAACAATATATCCTAAATATTTTAAACGGAAAATTTTCCAAAAGATGGTCGCCAGAATTGTTTCTCAAAAGGAGCTGGTACAACCCAGGAATCAGCTATCGGCGAGCAGCGATCTCGAGAAGAAGTTTTATAAATAATTTTTTTAAAATTTTTCTAATTCAAAAATCGAAAATCGGGCTTCGAGGTCTGGTGGCCAGCCCCTTTGTGCTTCCGTGTAAAAAATTCCAGGTCCCTGCGTGCGATAGATTTGGCTGGAGAGCTCGGTCAGACAAATGGACAGACAGACACATTACACTTGCTTTTATTATTATAGATTACCGTTGTATATATGCGTACCGTATAAGGAGCGTACCGTTCACTGGGAATTAACCGAAATTATTAAAGGCGGAAAAAATTATAAGGGTAAGTAAAGTCCAAATTTTAAAATGCAAAATTAAGATTTCATCTTGATTATTATAAGTTATTCTCTAAAACATAAATAATAATATTTTATCACTCACTCATAATTTTGGCTTCATTTTTTTTTTATTCTTCCATAAAAGCTGATCCTCTACTTTGTAGGTGGAGTTTTTTCTTCCCCAGGTTTCTTTTCTCCTGGTTTTCCTCCTTTATCATCAGGCTGTCCGGGTTTTTTCTCACCAGGTTTTTCTTCAGGCTTTTTAGGATCCATTTCTTCTCCCACGGGAATTAAATACTCAAATGAAAATATGTGATGAATTTTTTGCTTTAAGTAAACTATGCAGTAACGCAGCTTATCAAATCAAAATTAGAATGTGAAATTCTGCAAATTGTCTCACTTCACTCGCGTATCATATCCACGTAGCACCTTCTCACGTGGATGTTCAAACCAGCCTTTACAGTTTTAAATAACTGTAACAATTTTTACTTCTGGAAACGTCTAGAAATTTCTGTAAAGTTTGGAATAGAGGGCGCTAGTTTCTCAGTTAATAGGAAAATGGTTCCTATCATAACTTACCGCTGTTGTACTTCTTACATGTTTATATTATTGCAGACTAATACAATAATATTCCATGTTTCAAAATTGATGTCGGATTTAATATTGATAGCAATCAAAACATTAATTTATATTCAATGAAACTTACTACGTTATAGATCAACTTCGATTCAAATTAAAGTTATTTCATATTGTCAGTGCGAATGATGAAAACTTTCCGAATTTCAGTAAAAGAAATCATTATAATCATAGAGGTTGCCTTTGACTAAATTTTTAGTCAAAAAGGGAATAGTTATCCGAATTCAGCGACATTAAATGAATGAAACTTTTATTTCTTTTTTTCCAGTTAATAACAATCATGTAAAAATAGGGGAAATGGCGGCATTTTTAAACAACCAAGCTAACAACATTCAAATTAGGAATATACTTTATGGTGCCTCTTTGATTCTCGCAAAGTTGTAATCGCGATTGATCGCCAAGCCGGGCAAACCCCAATCATATTCCGATAGCAACAGGGGAATTCATTGTCTGTGCAACAAAAATCGCCAATAAAAACGATAGCCAAACAAAAATCGCCATGTTTGCCAAGGGGCCACCTTAAAGTATAGTTTTACCATAATTTGACATTGGTAACGAACAAATTTCAAATGGACAGACAGACAGACACATTACATTTGCTTTTATTATCTATCCATAACCCCGGAATCAGCTATCGGCGAGCAGCGATCTCGAGAAGAAGTTTTATAAATAATTTTTTTAAAATTTTTCTAATTCAAAAATCGAAAATCGGGCTTCGAGGTTTGGTGGCCAGCCCCCTTGTGGTTCCGTGTAAAAAAATTCCAGGTCCCTGCGTGCGATAGATTTGGCTGGAGAGCTCGGTCAGACAAACGGACAGACACATTACACTTGCTTTTATTATTATAGATACATTAGGCATATTATTTTAAATTCCATTTTAACACTGAAAGAGCATATAGTGTTCTTTCCTCTTGAATGCGCACATTTAGAAATAACTGTAAAAAAATTCATATGATTTAAAAATTTCATAAGTAAAAAAATTACATTAAACAATGCATACTTAAAGACTATACAAAACAGATGAGAATTACAGACCGTATTTCTTTTCTGATTATTAACATTACAATTTAGTGGATCTATAAGGAAAAATTATCTTATGATTTACTGAAGGACTTATAACAAATTAGCTGCTTTCAAATGCAGCTATATATTAGTTTTATATATACCACATTTAAAGCTAACTGGTAAGCTGACCACTAGAATTATGTTATTAGCAACACCAGAATGTTATCAGATCTGTAAGGAGGATTATTACAGAATGAAAGCTTCAAAACCTTGCATAAAGAAAGGAAAACTTATATTGTTTTCAGTGATGGTAAGAGTTTTTAACTTGTAACTTAATGTACAATTTAAGAACAATGTTGTGTTGATGATGTCTCACAACTAGTTGGACTTCTTGCGACATTCATGATATATCTTAATGCAATTTATAAACAAGTTTACTTTGTGAGTAATGCAAATTTATTAGGTTAGTTATCTCGTATATTATTAATTGGAAATCCATCATCTGTTTTTATTATTTCTTGCTCAAAGTAATTAGAATTTGCATTAATAACAGATAGTCAATAAACCTCAACATATTCAAAAATATCTCAAACATTATGCATTAATTAATAATACTTAAAGGAATATATTGTAAATTGTGAATATGAATTTTGATCATCATCAGCACTGGCACAACCACCCTTTGTAGGGCGATATACTAGAGACGTGAAATTTATACGAAAGGAAGAATGTGCTGTGATATGCAAATGATTAGCTTTTCAGCGCATTCAGACAAAGCAGGCCCCAGTAGCGACATCTACATTGTGTTTAAATGAGGAAATTGTTCAGCCAGTTCCTCATACACAAATTGCATTTGAACGTTGTTGCCTGGTGAAAAGTTGTTGTGATGCCTCGTGTAAAAAGGAGAAATGTGTACAGCACGTTTCTGACTTTGATAAAGGTCGAATTGTAGCGTACCGGAATTGCGGTTTATCTTATCGCAGTATTGCTGCTCGCGTCGGCCGAGATCCAATGACTGTTAGCAGAATATGGAATCGTTGGGTTCAGGACGGTAATACGCAATGCCATGTGGGGTCTCAACGGCCACCTATATCTAGCAGCCGAGAAGACAGGCATATTATCCGCATGGCCGTAATGGATCGTGCAACCACGTCACGAGCCGTGAGTCAAGAAACGAGGTCGTTTGGAAGACAACAAGTGTCTACACGAACAGTTCGACGACGTTTGCAGCAGCATGGACTCTCAACTCGGAGACCATGGCTTCGACTTCCCTTGATGTTTCGTCATAGACAAGAGCGCCTTCAATGGTGTGATCAACGATGAACCTGGGCGCACGAATGGCGAGACGTCATCTTTTCAGATGAATTCAGGTTCATGATGTTTGTTGTCATCCATGTTTGGCGGCATCGTGGTGAACGCACACTGGCAGTCTGCATTCATCATCGTCATACTGGCCCCTCACCTGGCGTGATGGTATGGGATACCATTGGATACACGTCTCGGTCACCTCTTGTTCGCATTGACGGTGCTTTGAACAGTTCACGTTACATTTCTGGTGTGTTACGACCCGTGGCTCTACCCTTTATTCGAGCCCTGCGAAACCCTACGTTTCAGCAGGATAATGCCCGATCGTATGTTGTCAGTATTGTACGGACCTTCCTTGATACGGAACATTGATGTTCGGCTGTTTTCCTGGCCAGCAAGTTCTCCAGATCTTTCACGAATAGAAAACGTCTAGTCAATGGTTGCCGAGCGACTGGCTCGTCACCAAACGCCAGTCACTACGGTTGATGAAGTGTGGCATCGTGTGAAGCTGCATGGGCATCTGTACCTGTACATGCAATCCAATCTCTGTTTGACTCAATGCCCAGACGTATAACTGCTTGCAGATGTGAACTGTAAATTCCTTTTGTTTTCAGTAAATTTAATTTAGCTGTGATATGTGATAATTATTTAGGATTTATTTAACATATTTTTTTTAAAAAAGTGCAATATACTTAAATATATTACTTATTTGGAAATCACCTATGAGGTATTCTTCGAATTCATGTTGTAAATGTATTTAGTTCCAAATCTTATTTACTAATGCAATACCCAAATTATTAAAATAAATAATTAAGTTTGAAGTTAGTAACAAACTTATATTTAATAGTAAAATATGATGCATTGAATATAAGAAACCTAATACATAGTTGGTTAAATGGTCATAAGAAATAATGAAAGGCCTAATTATTTTGATTCGTAAAACATAATAGGTAATTTTTGTTAGCATTAAATTGCAAAATTTGTACATTTTTAAAATATTTATTTGATGTTCACATATTTTTAAGTGTTTCTTTCATATTTTTAACTAATACTTTAAACTGTATTAGTTAAAAATAATTAGCTAATACTTATGATTAGCTAATGCTTAAAACTGTAGGACTGAGTCAATAATATTACAAAACAATTCTTTTTAGCATGAGATTTAGCAATCCAATGATGCGTTTTATTATAGATAAGTAAATATCAGTGAGAAAGTAAAATAGATAAGCATAATTTCACTTACATCATTGATTAAAAAAGATTAGGAGAATAATCTCACCATAATTCAGCAAAAATTAATTTATGAGATAAGGAAAAGTTATTAATTATTCAAAAATGTTCCTATGTATTTTAATATACACTCTATTATATTCATATAAACTTGAGAAAATTATACAGTATTTAATAATTAATTAAATGACCAACATATCTTTTTCTTTTCTTTTCCACAAACAGTAAATTTGAGGAAAAAACCAAAATTTCAAGTTAAATAAAACTTTAAAAAATATCATTAAAATAAATACTCTTTTACGTGAATTGAAAATATTCACTACTCTTATATCTCAAATGCAAGATTGATAGGAAAAAGAATTTGACAAAGCAGGAGTGCTGGATATTGAAAATATGCTTAGTATCGATACAAAAATAAAACTTGAAACGTATTTTACTTTCGAAATTTATTTTTTTATCATAGATGATTCTGTTGCAAGTCTCTAACAAATCCTCCGAGATGGTATTAAAGAAGACATAAATTCACATTCTGAATAGAAATCAATGCAAAGTAGAAAATGGTTTGAAGACGGGGAGAAAAAGTAATTCACTGAGAGAGATTCTTCTGGCAATCAAATCATAGTGTTGAAGAGAAGTATCAGGGGATCGCAATTATTTGGTTGATTCAATTAAAAAATCTTTAATTCATAAGAAATAATAAAAAGGAATTGAATGGAAAAGTTAACAAAAAATATTTGCTAAATCAAAGAAAAAGAGATCTATTGATGAAATAAACTTAAATTTATAAAGAATATATTTATTGTTCTTGATCACATCTGATTTAATTTTAATAAAAAAATATAGCATTTGAAATATTATTTTTTTAATTTTTAATAGAAAAGAAACTTTAGATTCAGTATAATGAACAATTGAATAAATGAAAGCTTTTGTAAGGCTTCTTTAAACACCCACTAATTTGTTAATTTTCTTTTCGGAAGTACTGCTCTTAGACAACGGGCTATACTTATGTGTTAGAACTGAGAAAACGAAAAATTTCCCAAGTACTCACCGACAGAAATGTGTATGCTGAAAACAGAAGGACAATATTTTTCTCTTGTTGTTCAACAGTTACCGGTATCAAATCTGAGATTTTCCGCTATAAATATTTCGAAATATAATTATTAGTTTTTTATGTATACTATAGTAATAATTAATTCTTATCTATACGCACACAAATTAAGTATCTTTAGGGTGTCGTCTTAACATTTAATTACAGAAAGTTGGCAGCTTAAGTCAGAAAAATATCAAGCTATGAGAATGTTACCGCGTTCTACAAGTAAAAAAGATTAGCAGTAATCTTAAATGAAATTCAAAATTTAACTGTCTCATCTCAGGAAGTATTTGAGAAAGAAAAAAAAGTTAAATTCAAAGTTGAAAAAAACATCTCAAATGAAAGAACGGGAAGAAGAATACAACGCACACTGTGCTAGAACTCCTACACTGTTGCATCATGAAAAGTAGTAAAAAGGAATTTCATCTTCAACAAAATATTTGTTTGAATAGCAGCTCAGTAAAAGGCCATGTCTCTTGCATGCTAGGAGATTTGGTATTAAATGTTGGCAAATTTATTTTATTAGGAGATTGTAGGTGCTCCGATGTTACTCAATCTACAAAGACAAGGAATTTCAGAGAAACAGTTAATTTTTGAACTAATAGAATATATTAGGTTGGGGAAAAATTAATACATTATTTTTCCGGTAGACGTCTGTAGTGATCGATATCTCGTGAGGTATATATCACAAAATTTCAGATTTATGCTCGTTGGAAAGCTGACATTTGACACTAAAATATTCTCCTGCGGTTTTTTGTTTGATTAATTCAGTTACGAGTACAAGGTTTTGAAAATGGAAGACAACAAACAGAAAATTCGATACATTTTCTTTTTCTCTTGTAACGGCGAAAAAGATAGCCAGGTGGCTAAAATTGTGAAAGGTGTTTATCGTTCTATATAAAACTGTAACAACCAGTTACGTACAATTTTTGTTTCGTCGATTCCGTTTGGGTATTTTTGATGTTAGAGATGCAACTCGCATGTGGATACAGCATCGTCGAAAATGTCTGTAAAATATCAAAAATGGTCGAAGTTGACCGCAAGTCAGCCTTAGTAACGCGCAAGACCTTAAAATCTATATGAAAACTGTTTTAAACCTTTTTACAAAGCGAATCCAAAAGAAGTTACATAAAGTTCACGTGAAAATAATGGATTTCTTTTTCCCCAACCTAATAAATAAAAAATAAAGCATTCCTCTTAAATTTACTTAAGCAACTCAACTAACTGGTGATACGTTGCTGAAGAAGTTATACAATATAGAATTTACAATAAAACACCTTTTGGTAGGTATAAAAGCTATTATTTTAAATGCCAGAAGAATATTATGGTCATAGAGATAATTTTTCAATGAAAAATTAGCACTTTCCAGTCTTTCTTGGCATCCTCCTGTTAGCTGAAGCACAAGACATAAAGATGCCAAGTGTGCCCAAGACAGAAAGATGCCAAGGTATCAAGTGTATCCAATCAAAAACTGTGGAAGGAATGCTTGTATCAAGAAGTACTTTTCCCTACCGCCCTGTTCAGCTGTAGACATTGATAATAGTACCACTGACAGACATTAAGAATGACATAGCTTTCAGAGGAAAAAATCACATTTTTCAGCTAACATTGAGAACTGACATTATTTGGATACATAAAACATTGCTTAAAATCTGCACTAGGGGCATGCTTGATTTCAACTTCGTAGTGTACCACTGCCCCATTAAAAAAATATCTGACGGAATATTATTGAACGAAATATTATTTACAATGATAGTTACTTGAATGTTCTTGAAGATTATCGGTTTGAACCAAACTGGACTTCTCTCAGTAAGAGTACCTCAAAGGAAGGAGGCTTGAGAATCTTTAGACCATTTTTCTAGTCGTTGGACTGAATATAATGGATGCTTGTGCTACCCTATCACTGGTCATTTTGAAAAAAAACGTACAGAGACTTAATTTAGAATCCAGATCTTTATTGTGATAGACGAAGAACAGAATGAGCACTGACAGCAAATGTGAATAATGAAATCTTGTTATTATTTATTTTGTAGTATACGTTCACCCAGTGAGAGTGTATTGCTAAGCATATTTCATGCGTAAGATCTGACCTAGGAAAATGTATTGAACATGTAACTTGGTATGTCGTCTTTAATGTGTAAGCAAAATCCTTTTTAACAAAAAAAGAATATTTCGCATGGAACAAAATTATGAAAAATCTTGAAACTCATGTATAATGTACTGTATGTGCATTCCTTTTATCTTATTTCTTTGTCAGGGTTCGCTTGCTTTTAAATAAAAGTTTTTGTATAGCCGTGTAAAATTGACTTTTTTCCCCTATTTAAGTTAGTTTTCGAGATAATATCTCTAATTACTAAGTTTTACTGTTAATCATGAAGTAAGTCGTCTCGTTTTAAAGTGCATTTCTACATTATATAACTTATTTTATTGAGCTTCATATACGTTTGAAATTTAATGATTTATTGTTTGATTTTTATAAATGTGTTTCGAAATTAATTTAGTTATTGGAAGTAATATATGCACTATTCTTTATAAAAATATTGACCAGTACAATATTTAAAAATAAATATCTTGGTACAAAATAAATTTCTTTATCTTAATTAATCTTAACTGAGACACTTAATAATTTGAATAACTGATAATTAAAAGTTGTTCATAGCAGTTTTTAGACATTTGTTACTGCATGCCATTAATATTTGCATTGAAGAGAGAGGTATTACAAAAAAATATTTATTAGTGTGCATTAAAATTAATTTAATATTTTAATTTATATCTGTGATATTTTAATTTATATTTTAATTTACCATAACAAAACTGCTCTTTAAATTAAAAAAATTTAACTGAGTATCATTTAGTAAGACGAAAACTGAAATTATTTTAAAATGTTATATAAGTTAAGAAACATTTATTTAAGTCTCTCAAACTAGTTGATCTTCGTCATTTACATATTTTAAAAATTTCAAGAAAGTATTTTATAAGCATGTATATATTTATGCATGAATTTTTTTTTTCCACAATGTAGAAGAAAGATAAAGGGCAATTTAGCTATACACAAGGAAAATAAACGTATATAATGTAATTAATTTACTTGTAAATAATTTCTTTTCAGTAAGTTTACTAAGCAATATTTCATTATAACAATAAATATCGCTATTTAATTGCAAGTTATTACACTGAATAATTCATACAAATTTTAACGGTGAAACGGTTTCAAGATTCAAATGTGATAGATTTATTGGGATACACGAGAAGTTAAAATTTTAACTTCTATTTAGAATTTAAAATAAATTTTTTACATAGCAATTTTACTTTATTAAATAACCATGTTTTTAATTTTTTTTAAAAAACTTAATGGTTCTAGATCCATATTAACCCCAATTTTCATAAAAATTTTAACACGGAATTCATCAAGACTAAATAAATAATTCAATCAAATATACACTCGTAATGCCTATTTATTTAATTGAACACAATATAATATGAAAATAATAATGAATAAAATATAAAAACTAATATTTAGCAAATATGGAAGATTATTTTAATTTCCAAACGTCAAATTTATTTTTGTATTCGTTTTATTATCCTATGCATTATTTTAAAAAACATGTGATCTTTCCCTTTGCTGTTATTACATAAAATACTATTTTAAAAATATATGTAAAAAAAACAAATGGATGATTAATAGTCATAATATTTAACAGCTTGTAAATATTTATACAATATTTTCCAATTAAACATAGTGAATTTGAAAGATATATAATAAACAAGGTGAGATGTATAAAAGGAATTCAATCCATTATTTTTCATTTTTTGAAATACATTCATTTTTAGCATAAGCACTTTATGAATTATTATGAATATTAAAATATTCATGTGACTATAAAAATTAACTTTAAATAAAATTTTAATGATTTCTTTTACAAACTGCAATTTATGTTGAAACTCCTCAAATAATAGGTTTAATATTAAGGAAGTTATGTTTATGAAAAAGTAGCTGTAACTAAAAGCTATAAAAGCTATTATATTTAGTTTTTGGAGTATAGTTTGTATAAATCAAATTTCAGATGTCATTTTCTATCCTTAGATACAAATTCAGTTTCGAAATTTCTTAAATCTTGGGCTTCGTGCGCTCGAGTGCAAATGTGTTACATCTTTGAATTTAAGGCAAAATATATTTCTTCAAATGAACTTAAAGTTGGATTAAGTTACACTTTTTCAATTAAAGATAAATCAGTAATAGAATTTATATTTTAAAACCAATAGGAGAAAATGCTTATCAAATTTCATGGAAGAATCTTAATTTAATATTTTTTAAATTTCATAATTGTTTTTTTTTTGTTTTTATTGTAGAATAGATTCATATTACAATTGTTTTGTTTATAGCAACTGTTTTAGTATAAGAGTTAGATGAAGGCATGCTTTATACCATTAGACTACCAAATATTACATCCTATTATTTAGGAAATGTTTTTTGAAAGACATTGTACGCCGTTTTGAAAATAAACTACTTATTTTATATTTCAAGAATTTTTAAAAACATGCAAGTAAAATTTGCAATGTTAATATATAGTACAATTTGAGTAACTATGTTATATTTTGTGTTGAATTGGTTTTACTTTACACCGTTAAATTTCTTAACATCATTGTTTTATTCCAAAAAGCAAAATGTGCATGTGTGATTAACATAAGATTCGCATTTATGTATGTGTCCCCATGAAACAAGTATGATATGTTTTTTAAATTAAATGAATAAGCATAATTATATATTTTAAAGTAGATGGCATTTATGAGTAAATCCTCTAATGAAATTTCAGAGAAGAAATATTACCAATTTTGAATTACATTAAGGCATAGTTTGAGTTAAATGGAGAATGCAAATTTATTTATGTTTAAAATCAAAATTATGCAATTATTTTTTCTAAACAGAATTTTATTTTACAATTCATGTTAATTATGAATTGATTAATATTATAATGCATTTCTAGGCGAATATGTATCGAAATGAAATGTGATTGTAGAAAGTTAAATTTCATATCTATTATGCACTTAGAATGCTTTTATTTAACAATTGAAAGAATTTAAAATATAGACTGCAATATATTTTAATCAATAAGATAATATTTTGAAATAAGTGAACTTAAACATATACTAATAAAAGCTAACTATTATAAAATGCAATTATTTTATTGCACTATTTTAAACTCTGAATCCATGTTATATGATGCTTATTCGAAAAGGTCAAAGTAATTAAATTAATGGGAAATATTTTTCCTTTGTATGTTTTTAATTTTTAAGTTTGATGAAAAATTACTTTTGAAAAAAGCTTATTGATCGTATGTGAATTTCTATTATTTGCTGTTCAGTGTTATTTATTATAAATTTAATAAACCAATTTATTTGCCTAGAATTTTGTTTAAATATATAATTAGTTTTTTTTTTATAAAAAATTAAGTCAAAATGTTTTTTTATAATAATGAAACCATATTAAGAGAATTTAAATTATATTAATCTTTTTCATAAATGGTTATACTACACATTTATTAATATACTAACTACTATGATTACCTCTGGCATATTACCAAATTAATTATTTAGAATAATTAAACACTTATGTTTAATTAATAAAGAATTAAACATTAGTATTTAATGATTTAAAATAATTAAATACTCATATTTAATTCTTTTTTATCTTAGAATGTAACTTATTTAAATTATATTTTTTATACATAAATGTATAATTAGGAAAACTATTTATACATTTAATTTTTTATTTTTATATTTGATTTTGCTTAATAAATTGAAGCCACAAGATAGTTCTTAAAACATATACAACAATTGTAAGTAAACAAGACATGCTTCATGTATTTAATTTGTAAAGTATGAATCTTGAAGGAAGTTAATTAACAAAACAGAATTTAAAATTAGTAAATATATTTTTAGAAGTATTGTTTTACCGTTGATAGAGCTATTGCATTAATTGATTTATATAATAAGAGAAACGGATGCATAAATGACAGAGAATCATTGATTTAATGAATGTTTTATGTCAACCATATCCCACGAGTGCAATAACCAAATGGATCCTTTTTTCCACTCCTACACCATTTCATTTACGGAAATGTTTTGTTATGAAAAGGATTAATAAATATTGTTATCTTAAAGAGATACGTAGATTCCCATGATTTCTCTATTTCAGTTTCATTCTGATGGTCAAATAAAATTGATGATTAATTTCTATGGATTAAGTTGATGAGACATCAAACATTTAAGTTGTTTTATAATTCAAATAATATTAATTTTTGAGTACAAATAATATGATATATATAAATATGTATGTATGCACATATATTTCCATGCAAAATTGTTCAACAATGCGTACGATTATTTTTACACATTTAAAAATTGTTTATGAGAGTATTTAATATTATTATTTTTCATTTCTGAGAGAAATATACTGTTTTTATGACATGCTGTATTCGGATATTAGCTTAAAAATTCATAATGGAAGAATTCTGCGTGTGTTTCATAGCATTTAATTTAATTAACTATTTCAAATGTTCTTTGTCAATTAAACCTTTTTTCATATCTGAAGTTCGCTGATTCAAAGTATTTGTTTTGATGTACATCATGCATAAACTGCTGAAACTAATGTCATACTTGAATTTAGGAATTGCAGCTTAATAGTGTTTTAAAATTTATTTGCTGGAGTGTGCCAATTACTACCTTTAATATATACATTTATAAGAATTTAATGGGAACATATTCATCTCCACAGCGTCACTTAATATTTATAGGTTTTAATTTAAGATTTTTATGTGTCTTAAGTATGCCAGTAGATACATAATGATATATTTAAAAATTCACAAATTTATGTTAAAATATTTTTTAAATGTTATATAAAGATATTTTTGAAATATGAGGGTGGTTAAAAAGTTTGCCCATCTTAATTATTGTTGGTTAATGAAAAAACAGAAAAAATATATTCTTTTAGTAACGTATTTCATTCATAACAATTACCTATTTATTTGTTTTTTAATGTTTAAAAAATTGTGCTCAAATTTATACATTTAAAATTGTTTTGAAAATCAAAATGTTGATCAAACAAACCAAATATTTTATTAACGATGCATTTTTTTAATTCTTTTTTTAGAGTATGAAAACAATTTATGTATCACATCACAATGTAAAGAGTTATTATTTTTCACAATATTCGAGTGTTAAAAATACGAAAATTTGTATAAGATGTCTTTACTTCTTTTTCATGTAACAAATTTCCTTTATGATATTTTCTCATGGCTTTAGAAACATGTACAAGAGCATCTTTTTTTGCAAAAATTTAAATTACAGTTCACTCAGAAAATAAAATAACTTTCTTAACAGTGCAATTTTCGAAGCATGCGTAATGAACTATTTTACGCATATTATTACAAAGGTTTTGCTTTTTTTAATGTTTTTTTTTTCATTCCACTAAAATCGTTATTATTTAAACATTTTAAATGATTGTTCTTTCGATTATTTCTTTTATTACTCTTTTGTTAATCTAAACATATACTTGGTTCATTTTTCTAAAATTAACGAATATGTAAGTTTGAAGAAATTATTAGTAAAGCGTATATTTTTATTTTTGATCTCCCGTTTTCTAGTTCAGAAATGAAAATCAATAATATTTAAATTATGTACATTTGTATCTATTTTTAAAATTTTTTTGATTTATCATTAATTTTCCTCTTCATAATTAACTTCATTTTAAATGAGCTATTTTTACAAATTATTTAGTGCAAGGCTTATACAGTTCGAAGATTTTATATTCAGTACTATTTTGAACTTCTTTTTGTAATATCATATTTATTCTGTGTCATAACTATCAAAAACTAAAATTCAAACAGTATTCACATAGGTGTTACTTTGTTTCTTAGATTTTACGTTCTTTAAAATATTGTCATGTTGATTCTCCTTCAACTATTCCATTAATAACTTAAATAAGTGGTAGTTTCTATGTTATTTAAAATTGTTGACTTATTGTACCTATGGATAAACTTTGTTTTTCCTTGATATCATATTTGTGTAACATCTATACCTCAAATTAAATCAAGTAAAAATAAAGTTTAGGTATGCGTTGAATCACTAGAAAATCCTTACCACGTTTTACAAAATCCATAAACAATGACTTATAAGTAATTGAAACTCCCCTCTACTCTAATAAATCAAAATAAAATATATATTTATTTATTCTTAAATTTATTAGAGAACAAAGAAAATTCATCTTTTACAAATAAAGTTAAAGATAGTGTGAGTTTATAACTCCAAAAGTAGGAAATACTATAATAACAGTAGTATTTTTAAAATTTAAATCTGACTTTTGCGCAGATCAAAGAGAATTATTGCTTATATATTTTAAGCTGAAGAATGCTTTTATTATGCAGAAATAAAGAATTGAAATTATTCATCATAATAAATTGTTGGACAATATTATCAAACAATTTAAGCAAATCATGCTTTATGGAGCATTTTTCGTTTTAAAATTAAAAAGAAAATATTTACCTGTAATTTTTTAAATTTTAAAGGAATAATTTACTTTTTTTATTATTCTTGATAATGAATATATATTCGATATTGATTTCAAATTTGCAGTTTGCTTAAAACTCTTTATGAATTAATTAAAATTCCCCAAATTCGAAAGTGAATTAAAATTTAGAAATTATTCCTTGAGAAAAAGTTATCATTTATCTGTTATTTAATTTTAGTAAGAATTTTAGATCAAATGAAATACCTTATATTGAAAATACTCCAAATGAGTTATTATCAAATAATGCAATATAGAAACAGGAAAAAATATTAAAAACATTCAGAATTACAGCTATTTATTATTTTGATAAGCATAGAAGTTTTATAGAAAGATATTTTTTGTAGTACACGATGGAAAATATAAATGTTTTTTTTGCTATTTTATTCTTTAAACATTTCACAAAAATTTCAAACAAATTGGCTTTATTTTTGAGTAGAAAATATTTTTTTATAAGATGGGAATGTTTTTCATTGCTAAAGCTTAGTGAGGATAAAAAATTTGTTTTGGGAAAACTTGTTTTCACAAGCTTTGCTTAGAGAAAATGTATTCAAAACTCAAATCTGAAAAAAATGATAAGTAAACTATCCTGAAAACTTAACTAAAATAAAAAATAGAACAATACTTTTTTTTTTTAAGAATTACTTATTAAATTTCAAAATGAATATGGATCATTTTGAAATTTTTTTCTATATAGAACATAATTTATTCATTATTACACATCTAATATATATTCATTATAAACATTTGAATTCCATAAATAAAACATTGTTTGTATTGTTAAAGAATGATTGTGCAACAATATTAATTATTTCCTATCTCTTATTGAACGCTTAAAATAGAAAACTTGATATGATTTTAAAATAACTATTTTGTAGATAAAAATATGATAATATTTTTCTATAATTTACAAAATAGGTATTTATCTTAGGATCTCAATCAATTTAAAGATTGTTGAAATACTGTTTTACTTTTGCAAAATATACATATTTTTTAATCCATTGTTTTTTAAAAAGCCACATTAGTAACAAATCATATTAGTAGCCATGGACAAAAATCTGTGCAGGGTATAAAATGATATAAATGGAAAAAGGCTTTATATTTTGGAAGAACCAGTTAACAGTAAAATAATATTTTTGTAAAGTTCCTAGTTTAAATGGCCATCTAGTCATGATATAATCTTGTAAAATTGTTAAGAAATTTTTTTATCAATTAATAAGTTTTCTGAGCTTAATTGGTAAGGAAAAGAAAAGGAATGAAAAATAGAACTTTTATAATAAAAAATGTTATTTAAAAAATTAAGTTTCATTATTTTTTAAATAACTTTTTTACCTTAAAGAAATTGATAACATTTTACTTAAAGACATTTTTTACCTTGAAGATCTTAAACATACTTTCATAATGAATCTAAAGATGGAAAATAAGTATCGTGATATATATTTCATTCTTTTTTTAAAATAAAATTCTTAAAATATAACAAGATAACTTTATAGCTTGGTTTTTTTTTTCTTGGTTTAACTTATAGAAATCGAAATAAAATAAATCAAGAATTTTACTCAAGAAAAAAAATCAGGTAATAATATCAAGAGTTACTTAAAGGTGCATACCTTTCCATGTCTTTCTGGTTAAGCATCATTATAAATATTTGATAATATTGAATACTAAATAGTGCTATGAAAATGTATTATGAAATAAATAATAAAATTCAGTGGAAAGCTTTTGTTTTTTCTAATCAAATTTCAATATTTAATGAAATTATATATTTTTTTAAAGAACAACTCTTTTGAGAACTTTATTTTATTATTCAATTTTGCTTTATTGAGCAGTGACAATTGATTCATCATGTCTATATTATATTTCCGGAATTATTTCTTAATTCATATAATTATAAATTTTTGTGGATAATTTCATAGATTTAAAAAAAAGTTTAAATTTACATTGAAAGAGTGAGAATGTTATTGCATTTAACAGAATATTTTAACACATTCATATATTATTAGGTATTAAATATCATTTTTTATATAGATGTTGCTATTTTCATTTAACTCAGAGTAATGCAATTAAAATCTTAGCTATTTAAATAAAATATTAAAAATAATAATCAACAGAACAATTTCTTTTGGAAGTGAAATAATTGGGCCTGAAACTACAGTTATATTTTCAAATTTATTTAGTTAGTTCTATTGTAAAAATACGAATTTATTTTCTTTACTAAAAATTAATAAAAATTAAGAAATATTTTCAGTAGAGCAGATTTGGAAAATTTTGTAAACTAAAAGCATCTTTCTTAGTACAAAATTATGAGTATATGTTTTTAAACTTATTAACAAATTATTGTATTCTTTCGCAAATTCACAAAAGTGAACATGCTTATTTGCATGATGAAAATAGTTGTCTTATAAATCTGATTAAAATCTAAATCCTTCAATCAAGTGAGACAAAGAATGAAAGTAATAGAGCTCAAAAGAAAAAAAGAATGGAAATATGCAAAAAAAAATTCAGAAACTGCACAATTTTTATTTAAAAAAGTTTTTAATATATTTGTTTAATTTTTAACTAAAAAAATATTAAAATTTTTCAAAGCCAAAAATTAAAATTGCATTTTTTGCAATTAAAATTCATTTTCTAAATCAGTTAAATTGAAAATTAGTTATCCAAATATTTATTTGTTTTACCGTTTAGTTATAATGTTTTTAAAATTATTGTATTATTAAGAAAAATTTTCCATTAAAAATAATGCTTTCAAAAGTTCAAACTCATGATATAAATAACAGAAAAAAAATAACAGTAAAATTATACGACATTTTTATAAATTATTATTAACTTGCAAATAAAATTACGTATAATATAATTTTAAAATGTTCTATTGGGAAACACTGAATTAAAAATTTGGCTTATAATTTATTGATTATTAAATTCTTATAACAATTATAGTTGCTATAATAAATCACATTGTTTTGCAGGTATTATGAGATAAAAAATATTAATACAATGGAGTGCAAGTATAGCTTTATTTTTCGATTCTCCAAAAGGTGAAAGATGAAGGAATCGATTTTTTTATTTTTCATAAATAAGATTAATGAATGCTTCTAATTAAACTCGCTGGAACTTTGAAGCAAAATTACAAAAAGAAATCTATTAGTCACCTTAAAAAAGTAAGTTGTTTCAAAATATTAAATTAAATACAATTTCTGATTTTGTAACAAAAAATTTATTTTTCTAATGTTATTATGGTTAATGTTTATTTTTATACTTCAACAAATAGTTTTTAAATTATAATTCTCAATCATCTTCCAATAAAATATTAAGGCACTGCATTTATAAATGTAATATATTTATTGACCACCATTCATATATATTCCATTTTTATATAAGTGTATTTTAACTTGAAAAAATAATGTTGATGCCTCTTGTTTCAGAAAGAATTTAATGAACTTTAAAGAACTTCTAGATTCTGTCTAGAATTTTACAAATTCGAAATCAAGACATTTTGTATTGTGATATAATAATTAAATATATATATTTATTTGAAAAATGAAATCTATTTTTTTTAACTTATCATAAAATTCTCCCATGTTATAAAATTTAGAATACAACTAACAGAGCTTTTCTATTTGGTTATAAAATTAATAAAAATGAAATTTGTATCAACAGTTCTATTCAAAAACTGTACTGCAGTCTTATTTTAATTTTGTATTTTTAAATGTATTACATAACACTATATTAAATAAACTTTATTTGCAAATAATAAGCAAAATCTGCATTCTATTTTGTATATTACAATATTAAATTATATACATTCCATTTCTTAGCGATTAATAAAAAAATATATTCGCTAGTCTTTACCGTTTTTCAGTTTAAAATTCTTGACAAAAATGAGATTATTATCTCTCTCTCTCTATTGAACTACTAATTTAAAAACTTTCAATTTAATTCATTGAAAATGGGAATGAATATATTTCATTCTTCTTTTGAATGAATTAATTTAAAAATCAGAAAATATATAATTTGAGTGTATCTTCTCTTGGGAAAAATTATATAGGACTAATACAACTTTTTTTATGTCTTTCAAACATTATGATGTCTTTATTCTGACTATATTATGATTTTGTTACTTCAAATTTATGCTGTGAATATTAATGTTTAATTTGTTATATTTATTTGAAACTTATAGATTACAATGATTTTAGCTAAAAAAATATAAACACATATTTTGAAGTATATGCTGCCTAAATTTAATATCCTTTAGAAAGCAATGAATTTTCTTTAAAAATTATTCCAAAATCTTATATATGAAGTTTATAATTTTATATCTATATAAGCAGGGAAATTGTTAGTGAAACTTTGAAGTAAAAATTAGACAGCACGCAAGATATTCTAAATTCAATCTTTTAATTATAAATTTAAAAAAAATGTATTCTAAATTAAAACAAATAAGTTTTCAATATTTAAATTTGATACCAGATAAATATTTTTTATTATTTTAGATACATTTGACATTAGTATTTAATTTTTGTGTACGATACTTAATAAAAGCCTAACCTATAGCCTGATTTATGAATATATTTAATGATATTAGTTAATTTTAAATTTTATGTAATGGGGAAAAATAATCTTGTTACTTATTTCTGTTAGCAAGTAAATAAGTTTAGACTGGTTTCAATGAAACAAATCAAATTTATATATATTTTGAGTTGTTTATATAACATTTTATGTAAATAATCATGTTTTATTTAAATATTGAAACTTTCCTTACGATATTTTACTTTCATATATATTTTAATACATTTTTATATTTATATTATTTAGATATTAATATGATATTTATCTTCATATTATTTTATTCACTTTTTATGTTCTTTTTTATTTTTAGCTGGCAGTTGTAATTTATTCACTAAAACCTTATAAATGTTCACTTAATTCATTTATAAAGTTTTATGTAAAAAATACGCATCTTATATATTATAATATCTCATATACTATTGTTCTCTATCCTTATAACCAAAGGATAAAGTGAAACATCTAATGGCTCATTCGTGGTTTACAAAACATAACTTAATCATATTAATTATATATATTATTAAACATATTATTTGCACACATTACTGTTAAAAACAAATCATAAAAAAGTTAACAGTTTTATTGCTATCAAATTTCAATTTTATGAAATCTCAACTGAAAATAATAGGTTTTAAAAGTACATAACAATTTCGTTCTTATTCTAATATTGCATTCCAATAGTTATTTTTTACTGTAATTGTACTGTGATGTAGATTTCTACTGCACAGATAGTCTTCAGGCTTTAAGATTCACCATTATCACCTTAATTTTATTTCAAATAAAGTCATTCGTATTAGGATCCCTCTACTGATGATGGAGAAGTTTAAACCTGTTAACCAGTTGGTAAAGTTCAGGGCTTCTCTACATCGTTATGTATGTATGTAAATTTCTACATTTCATTTTTGTTACAAAAATTTAATACGCATGTACGGCTGGAAACTAATGGAAAAAAATAAACTAAGAAAATGTTGAACAACAGCGTCACAGTAAGATCTTAAAAATGGTTTGATCATCTGTATAACAAACGAATTTTCAAACTTAAAATGTTTTGTTCACATGTTTATTATGCCTTCCCTTTTGAAGTTGATCAAATCTTATTACAGTCTTAGGTGACATTACAACATTGAAGAAAACAGAGCTTAGATCGGTATAAATATATTATACAAATATACAAATAACTTTTTCTAAATAGACTCTTATATAGATTTTCGCAATGTTGTCATTAAATAGCAGATGAAAACGTAATATATATATTCTTTTATATTGTCTCTCAAAAAGTGTTGTAAAATACCTATTAATTCTAATACATTGTCTAACATTTCTCTAACAATAAGGACACATTCAAATAAAAAATGTAAAAAAATATACAAATTAAAATCTCATAAATGAATGATTTCATCTTTGCTATGAATGGAAAAACCACATTGAATGTCTCAAATGTAAAAGGGGCAGTATAAGGCATATAATACCAGTAAAAGCTCGTATAAGGCATTACTTTTGTTCTCAATTAATATGGACTATTACTAGTCAATGACCGTTATGCATAAAAGAATTTTGCATGCTATAATTCAGTAAAGCGATTTCTAATAATAATATCCTTTGTCTGGATCTGATGTCAACATCGTGATATAAATTGAAGGATAAGTGATTGGGTCAATAATTTGGCAGAAATAAGCGCCTGGAAACTTTTCGCATTAACAAAATCGACCTAGATAAAGAGTCAATTTAATTTGGGAGCCGTGTACTTAATATTGATTATGTACACAATTTCAAAGTGTATATAATATTAAAAACTAACATTAATTTAAAAATTTATTTCAGATTTAAATAAGAAACTAATGTAAAATCCAAAAATACCGGGCATAAAAAAATTAAGAGAATAATAATTTTCTGTATATTTTAATAACTTAAAGATAGTTTTGAAAATATTTTAATAGAGATATTAAAACTATTTAAATTATTTGATTGCTTTATTAAAATTATTTGTTTTGTATCCTGAACTTAGAAATGAATAAAAAAGCACGTAATGGACAAAAAGTGTATAAAAAATTTAATACGAATTATTTAAAATACGAAGATATGAATACATGAAGATTTTTGAAATGCGTTCATTTGGAAATATATTGATAAAAACTAGAAACATTTTCTGCTTTTTACTTTCTTTCACTTTATATTATTCCAAAAAGAGTATTATAAAATTTCAAATAGAAACTACTCACTAAATGCAAAGTAACAAAAGAGCGATTCATTGCAATCACACACACACTCACATATATGTGTGTGTATGTGTGTAAATAGGTACATTAACATATTTCTACAAATATATTCATGCGTATTGAATGTGCATATTTATTTTATTCATAAATTCAAGGTCCAAAAATATCTTTTAAGAGAAAGATCATATTTTAAAGAAGGCATAAAAGAAAACTATGATAAAAAATGCGTGCTGGTTAAAAAGATTAAAGAAAAAAAACTGGAAATTCACTTGATAATCAAAAAACAGTTTTATAAAATTTTGATAAGACCTATTAGTGTTTTAAATTACATTATAAGTTTTTCTATCATACATTTTTTTATTTTTGCAAATGTGTATATAAAAAATAAGGAGAAAATATGTACAAAAATAGTACATTGAGAAAATGTGTTATTTATCTAAATGAAAAAAGCGAAAACCTTTCCTAAATTTGTACATAGTAGAATAAAACTTTAAATTTGTTCTACCATAAAAGTCCCCGTTGGCTTACGTTCAGTAATATCCTTACTACTTACAAAACGCTTAAAAATGTTGAAACAATCTTTTGAACAAAACATGTTATAATACTATTACACCATACAGTGGAGCAGAAGATATATTTTTTTAATATTAGATGAAGTAAAAGAATTTTCAAGATTATAAACTAAACAGTACTTTAAAAATCTTTTGACTATTATCAAATATCGCAAACAAAAGTATCATAAGAAGAGTATTCTTCTTTATAATAGTATCGTTTCTCAAATCTACAAGTTAGTTTTTTTTTTTGATGAAATATTTAATAATTAATTTATTTATAAACTTTATGATAACGTATATTTTACAAAGGAAATAAATTAGGTTTTTACAATTTAATTTAGAAAAATGATTAATTTCATTTTACCATATTTTATGATTTATTTTTATTCGTTATCATTTTATGTCTTAGTTTTCGACAATAGAAAATTCTAGGTTTCTTTTTTTCAATGTTAAAAGAACATTAGTTTGTATATGTTTTATTATAGTTTATTCCTTAAAAAATGTTAAATAAAGTTTAATTTTGAATGTTACATATATTTTATCTCTATTTCCTTTTCAAATATTTCTTGACTTTTAGGCTTCTTTGACTATTTTATAGCTTTTTAAATAAAATTTCTTAAAGAATACACTAGTAGCTTATCGCCGGATTTGTTATGAATTCTAATAACTAAATGACTCCAAGTTAGTCTAGGAATCTGTAAATTTATTTCTTAAGTTTTGATGTCATATATTTCAAAATTCATTTTCAATTCTAATGTACTTTAAATTTAGTAGTAATGATTACAATTTTTTGAAATCATTAAACAAATTTAATATTAATTTATGATTTTAGCTTATCAGAAAAATAAAATAGTGGTGTTTAAATAAAAATATGTTTCAATCCTTATGATTTATTTTAAAATTAATTAATACTTGTTTACCTTTTACTTAGAATTTGTCTTTTAATATAACAGTGATAATAATGAATTTAATATTTTATTCAAACCAAATGTTAATTTGTATTTTGAACATGTCAGTGGTGTTTAAATAAAATGTGTTCACATGAAATGGTGTTTAATTAAAAAGAAAGTGGCATATTCATTGTGCTCTATAAAAATAATAATTTGCAAGTACATTATTTCAAATTTCAGTTTAAACAATGCAGTTTATGTAAATAAATATTATGCAAATAAATTTAAATTTTAGAAGTAGCATTTTTAAAATTTAATTCAAATAACTCATATAGAAACAAAAATTGATGGAAAAAAGGATTCTACTTTCTAGTAAAGAAAATTATAAAATAATCTATGAGCATACTGAAAAATTTAAATGTATAGGAATAAGAAAAATGCTTGTTATTCAAGAAATTACTTTCTGTTTGTACTTTTGTGTTGTTAATGATTTAAAAATATGATATGACAGATTTCATATGTTTCATGCAGTTAATCTAATCTAAAACTCTGAACCAAGTCTAATTAACAATGATATTAGCAACATTTTTTAGTTCACCACTATTTCCTCTTCAAAGAAGGGGTAAATTTTTTTGTCAAATTTGAGAAGATTTTAACTACTGAAAAAGTTAGCCTCCTATAGTATATAGAATGCAATATTATTATATTCAATCATATGTAAAATATTGAATTTGTTTCTTTCTATTTCTCTTTCTTCAAGCTTTTACAAATAAATTTAAATTATTTTCATTATTAAAAAAATCAGTCTAATATCTTCAGATGTATATATTTATTACCATAAATTAATAATTAACTACACTGCTGAAAAAACTATTAAAGGATATTACTGCTTTAGGTGGATCTTGTGGCTGGGAAACTTTTTAGCTGATTGATACATGGTCGACAGATGCAGTAGGTTATATGAGAATAAATTGCACATGTTTGGCAAAAAAAAAAAAAAAAAAAAGCATTTGATTGCGTATTTGTTAGGCATTAAAAAGGAAGAAAACACAATTTGTGCATATGAGAAAGAAAGAATAAGAAAAGGTGTTTTCTTTAAAAGAAATCATTTTCAGTATTTATTTAAATATTCTTTTTCATTTAACTATCAAATTATTTTTTTCCATTTAACTATCAGACGTTAGCATAATCTAAATAGATTTTCTTCAAAGGAGATCATTTTCAGTAGGGGGTATGGTTTCCTCTGACGACCAGCAATGTTGAACACCTTTGAGGCATGGAGTCAATGAGGCTATTAATCACGAGTTGGGATATTCCATCCCACTCTTCCAGAAGAGCTATTTTAAGTTTTTGGGGCTTGTGGGGGTGGTTGGTGTCCAGCAACTCGTCTTTCTAGAGCTTCCCAAACGTGCTCTATTAGATTCATGTCAAGAGAACATGCTGGCCATTCCATTCGTACTATTCTTTTCTCGAAAAGGAAACCCTCCACTAGGTTAGCATGATGTGGCTTGCTGTCTTCATCCATTAAAATGAAGTCATCTCCAATTGCTGCAGCATAAGGGACTACAATAAGTATGAAGATTTCAACCCTATATTAGCGACCAGCCAGAGGTCCATCTTGAATGATATAGAGGTCTGTGCATTCATCAATGGAAATGCCACCATACACCAACACTCTCCCACCACCAAATCTGACACTTTCGTGCACGCACGAAGGATTATTCCTATTGCCACGGTCCCTTCATATGAAAATACGCCTATTATCAGGGTGAACAGAAAAACAAGACTCGTCAGGAAAAAGAACATTGCTCCATTCATTTCACCTCCAGTTCACATGCTCATTTGCTCACTCTCTACGATCACGAGGATGCCTTGATGTTTGTTTAACACATACCATCGGTCGGCGAGCATACAGAGCTACACCATGGAGCCGATTTCGGACAGTCTGAGTTGAAACCGTGGTGTCAATAGCCAAGCGAAAGTGTTGTTTGAGAAGAGTAGCGTTCATATTTCCGTGTCTCCGACTAATAACACACTTACTAACGATCTTCATTGGGTGTTGTTGCCTGTCTACGACCTTGCCCTGGTCTTCAGCTTGTACTTCCAGTCTTCAAACAACAGTTCCAGATTCTGGAAATCACACTTTGTGACACTCGAATGGCTTGCGCTACTTCGGCTTGAGTTTGTTCCTCTTCTAACCTACCAACAACTCTCTAAGCTTCTGAACCAGTTAAATGACTTCGCTGAGACATCGTACTCATCGAAACAAAGCAATCACTAATTGCCGATCACCCTTGTCTTCATTGCCTTTTATTCAGTTGAAAGTCAAATTTCATTCACTAACGCTGAAGCGACGCTTTTGACGTCGAACTCAAAATTAGCGTACTCCACAGTTTGAAAATCAGAAAAATTTGCATTTGTGATTCTTTTCTTCCATTTTCGGTAAAAAAGTTTTCGATTTTAATTTTATTTTATGTAAAACTAACAATATCCTTTAAGTGTTTTGAGCAGTGTAGTAAGAAGTATAACAAACACAATTTTTTCAGCAATAGTTTATTTTAATGATTTGTAAGGTGTTTAATTGATTTTTCCTTTTCATTATAATTATGTTATTATAATTAATTAAATTATATAATTATAATTATGTCATAACAGAAGAAATCGGATTAGTTCCCCACATTTGCTAAAAATTTTTATTAAGAATAAGGTTTATTTTGATATTTATCTAGAATCTTACTTTTTATTTATATCAGCAGTGTCCGATATATTGCAATATAAAATTATTTTCTACAAAATTATAAATTAAGATTGCTTGAAATGTCTGGAAATGTTATGCAGGATATATTCAATTAAACCATTGCTAAGAGTAAGAAACATAAAAAGGAATGAAGAGTTTTAACATTCTAGTGTAGTAAACTTAGATGTAAATTCATAATAATATACATATATACATATGTATATATAATGTATTAAAAAAGAGATTAAATTTATAAAACTATTCCTACTATTTTACTGTATATTTATTATTTACTGTATTATATGACAACTTTAATAATTTAAGGCCCACATTTACTAAGGGATGTTAGGAAATAGTTAAAAATCTTCAAATCATTTAATTTAGGTAATATTCTGTATATATATATATATATATATATATATATATTTAGTTTATGTTTTTTATAGGAAAACATTATTATTTCTAAAATATCATTCTAATTCTAGAGTGAAAAAATTTTAATAATTGTGAAACTTTTGGTAAAAATTTAATGAGATGAACTGAAATTGATTTGACAAGCAAACAAAACGTATTTGATTCATAAATACATAATATATGAAATAAGCAGTATAAAAATCCTTATGTATATTTAAAGGGGAGAAATATTAATTTGTATAATAAAATTGTTTTACAAAATAATTGACATATATTTTTTCATTAAATAAATATATTAATGGTATGTTGTATTTGTACGTTTTACTAGCTTATTTTAGCTTTATTTTTGCTCCATACACTTTATATACGTGATGAAACATCGACACTTCAACAGATCTTAAAATTTATGCTACAGCCAATTGAAGTAGAAAATAGATATGTAGTTATGAAACATTTGACATTGTTATTTACTTTTAAATTTAATAACATGAGTAATCAGAGTGATCAATATTTATTCATAAGTTGTGAAATTTTTAACCAGTTAAACTTTATTAAGATCACTCTACGTTTAAACTAATTATTTATATAAAATATCAATTAATCAGAATGAAGAAATTTATAAAATAATAAAAATTTATACCTAATTCTATCGTAATTCTTGTTAATAATATAAATGACGGATGTAGTAGTATATTCTAAATTAAAACAGAATTTTTTTTAATCAAGATCTTACCAGTTACAACTTGTTAAAGGAGATACAGGGAAGATTGCTATTATAACTAATAGCAATCATTCCCAAATGTTATTAGAGAATTCTTATAAAAATGTATTTTTTATAAATAATTAAATCTGAACATTAAAAAGGTTTTAATCATGAAAATCAAATATATAGTATTGAATTCACATTGTGTTAAATCCATAAATTAATTTAGATTTTAACTTTGTTATTTTAAATTTATTTAAGTTTATTAAATTGGATAAATTTAATTTATCCAATTTAATAAAAATTTTTTTAATAGTTAGATATTTAATTACTTTGATTGAATTATTAATTAAAAACTGCTATTAACATTTTCAAATAAATTTAAACAGATTTACATAATACGGATAAAATGTTTTAAATAATTTTATGCTTTTTTAAATTGTTAATTTTATTTTAGTCTATTATATATTAAATATTTGAGTCTGATTCTATTTACTCAATCATCTAATATACTTAAAAATTTTTATTTACAGTTGTAAAGTGAAACCTAATATTGTTAATTTCATTAATGTAAATTTTAATATTTCAATTAAGTTTTGTAATTCAAAATTAATGAATATTAACTTATGTAGCAGCTTAAATGTATTTTTATATTGATTAAAAGTTGTTCATACAAATTTTAACACGTACAAACCATATTCTTATTTAAAGATTAAAAATAAGTTTTTCAGTGTAAAAATTTAGAAATTTGAAAACTAACATTGTTACTCTTAAGAAAATTATTAATCAACAAAAAAATTTTTAATTAATAAATAAGTCCTGATAAATACTATTTGGAACTGCATGAAAATGGTAGAAATAGTATTCTTTTTAATCGATTGGTAAATAAATGCTTACATCAATATATGTTACAATAATAAATTGTCTTTTTGTATGTGTTTCAGGATAAAAGAAAATAATACATAATAAATTGCAGGCTTTATTTCCTCGATTCTCTCTAAGGTGAAAGATGAAGAAATCGATTTTCGTTTTTTATGAATAAGATTAATGAGTATTTATAATTAAAATATCTGGAAAAGTAAGGGAAAACTAAAAAAGAAAATTATGAGATAATTCAAAAATGCAAATTGTTTTGAAATATTAAGCTGGATATATATCCTTTCAGACTTTGTGAGATTAAAATTTGTTTTCCGTATACATTTTGGAAATTAATTTTTTTTAATTCCTGAATCGACGACTTTATAATTGTGCCTCATATATCATTTGAGTAAATGTAGTCTGTTAACATTAAATGTAACTCCACACACTTTTTATTTTATATTTTATCTTAATATTTTTAAAAATATTTTAATAGTGTTACAATATCTATAAATATAAAAGGTTAGATTCTTGAAGTCCAATTTAATTGTTTTTACGCAAAGAGGTTTCCAATTAAAAAAAAGTGGAATTTCATTTTACCACAATAAAAGATAAGTTATTCATCTTTTAAAGGTTAAATTGGATGACGAATATATTATTTTTTCTAAATAGAGCTTTGACTTTTTTAAAAGAAGAGAGTTAGAAAATAACTTTAATTAAATAAATTTTTTAAATGACAATAAATAATTTTTCCTTTAATAATGATCAAATCATTTTCTTTCTCAAAAATAAATTAATATATCCACTGAAACAATTATTATTGTGAATATCTTAACCAGTGCATTTCTATTGCAGTTAATTTCATAATAAATAGGGATAATAATTTTTTATTTAACTAAATATTGCAATAGAAAAAGTTATAACATTGCAACATGAATATGGTAATGCAAGTTTGATTACAAATGTTATAAGCAATAAAAGTGGAATTTAGTAAATACAAATTTCTTCTGTGATAGTAAATTGGAGTTAAATATTTTAAAATTTTTTCTTTTACGCTCCTATTTATATCTTATGTATAAATACTCATATAATACTTTTAACAAGGAGGTTGAAATTATTTTTGTCACAAAAATACATTTGTGATAAAATTATTTTCAAATTTCAAAATTTTCTCTTCTTTGTTAATACTAAAATGTAAAATAAAACACTAGAAAAAAGTATTGTAACAAAATGCTCAGTTTTTATTGCAATATGTATATATATGCTTACCACACAAAAAGTCATTATAAAAACTGCCTTCAACAAAAAATGTTTAGTTATATATAAATATAATAAAATTTGGAAAATTTTAACCAAACGACATTATTTGTATTCTATATGTTTTATAATCATTCCAATAAAAACGTAAGAAAATTTCAGTCCAATACACGTAATGTTACACATTCACGTGTATTATTTTATTTCCTTTCTCTCTATGTACACAGTGTGTATATGTAATTAAACATGTTAAAATTTCCCTATGAACAAGTCATATACATGGGTCATATATGCTCAATCAAGCTTGATTTCATGGTGATGAGTATATGACATTTGACTTTAAATGTAATTCTTTAATTTAAATAATTTAATTAAGCCCTTACGTATTTTATAAGGTTGTTAGAATAGACATGTCTGAAAAGAAAGAATGTACATCAATTTTACTTTGGTACCTACAAAAGTTAATTTTCTTGACCATGCATTATTTTTCACTCTCTTGTTTTAATGGGTAGAGCATGATAAGTTTATTATATTTTTTACTTATGAGTAAATTCCTTATTTTTAAATTTACCATTAATCGTTTCAACTGTGTAACAAGAAATTTTTTCTGGAGATATTAATCTAAGCCAAAACTCATTCAAATAAAAGCAATATTTGTTGTTTTGATTGTGGTAAACTCCGACTGCTTTGAAATGCCATTGGGAAAAGCTTAAGAGTTGACAATTGTGGAGCGTTTCGAATTAACATTGCATATACATCGGAGAAAACTTTCTATAGTTATGGTGGTCCATTGTGATGTTGCAATTAGAGAAAACCTTAAATCCTTCAAGAATCCAAACTAGTGGATATAAATGCAAGAACGCAACGCTGACTCCCTTTCTCCAACACTGGATTAATTCGAATACAAAATCTTCCAATCTAAAGTGAATATTCCTATTTCTAAACCATATAAATTCCAGTATTTGAACATAAGCAAACTGTAGTTTTGTTTAAAATGTTTTGTTTTTAAAACACAAATATTTATATCAGCAATCTGTTTATATCATTTGTAGTATTCATTTGATATGATATAAAAATAAATTTTGACTTTACTGAAATAATAATGAACTTAATTGTTAAACCATTTCAAAGAAATTTTAAACCACTTTATACCATATGCTATTAACTTTTCTACACAAATGGGAAACAGTTTCAGAAACAAAATACCTTTGCCGGTCTAACAACTTTGGAAATATTTTAAGATGTTATTATTATATTTTTATGATATTGCAGGTGTAGATTTGATTTAATATTATGCTAAAAATTATGAACTATTGGAAGTAAATTTAATTTATTAAATATTCATTCAACAATAATATTTTTTTAAAATCTTATTGAAGAAATTTATGTAAAAATTATAAGTTTTTGGTAATACTGTATAGCAATAGGAATTTTTTCTGATATGTGATTAAAAATGCTATCATATTTATAAGGAATGTAATATAACAACTTGATTGAAAATTCTTGACTTTGAATTTTTATGTAAAATATTTTTGTAATACATTATGGGTTAGATGTTTAAAGTAAATTTTTTATTAACATAGTATTTATGAATATTTCTCTCTCTTTGTATTTGAATTCTCAATAATTGATTATATGAAACACATTGTATTATATCAAAAATTTCTTTAATATAACAGTTTAAATTTGTATTTATTTACTTTAAATTAACTAATTGTTTTAAAATTATTTATAAATTCAGCATATTAGTGACACTTATAATTAAAGGACCAATGACATAACTAGATAGTTCTTTGATGGAGTATTTTACATGAACTATAAATTCGACTCATATGTTGGTAACTTGAATAAGCTGAAACAAATCAATTAATTATCTCAGTTATTGTTCTGTGAGGATATAATAAGAAAATATATATAGTTCATCAATAAAAAATGTTATTTTATATTAGATTAAAAGTATAAAAATTACTATTAAAAATATTTCTTTTCTTTATAAGCAAAGGTTAAAGAAATTTAAAAAAAGCTTGTGATTTGAAAGTAGATTTGTTATTTCTGACATTACTATAAATATAATAAAAATAATAATTTTTCTAAGTAATTTAATTAAGCGATTGGATAAATTTGTATTAAACTCCAGAGATATTTTCCGCTTTGAATTTAAAACTGTATTTTGTATTCATACAAAATTTTTAATGATAGTTGTTTTGATTCTTATTTTGTTTTATTCTAAGATATTGAATATACCTGAAGTATTAGTATTAAAATTTTATCTTAAAGAATCAATAGAATTACAATTATGTAATTTTATTTACTATTATGTATTACAATAATGTAACTTTTAAATTTTAATTAACGCATTTATTTTTTCTAACTCATTAAACTTAATAGTATTAATTGAAATACATTTATTTTAGGTTATTTAAATTTTAAATTCATATTTACATTTCAATTTGATATATCTAATTAATTTATGCTATAGCTATCCAAAGAAATGATGAGACAAAACAACAATTAGAGGTGGAAAACATATTATTCGAACTATTGTTTTCCCATTCAGAGAGCCACTGCGCGAATTGATTTGTAAAAAAATAAAAAAAAGAAAAGAATGCAGAAACAGAGGAGAGCCATTGAATATATGCAACTCTTGTGTGAAGCAACTCCCTGGAGAGCAATAACCAAATCGATCTCCATTTCTTCAGTTTTTTCCACTATTGCACAATTTTGCTTTTTCCAATCACCATTATTTCCCAAGCACGTGTTTTCCAGGAACTGTGATGTTATGTGGGAGGGTAAATGTTGGGATCTGCAGAATAAATAGTGGACGATCCCTCGTGATTTCCTTGATAATCCTATTTTGATAATATGAATTTCTGTTGTAATATAATGGAAAAATTAAATTGATTTCTAATTTTTCTCTTGTGTTTTACATTGTTGATAAGATCTACTTACATATTTGTAGATATTTTACGTATTTGTAGTTATCAAAATCAGAATTTTAAATGAAATTCTAATCAAAATTTGAAAAAGATATTAAAACAACTACTTATTTTTCACTTGATAAATTTCAATATCTTCTTATTCTATGCGCATTTATGTTTTCCTTTTATGCAACACTATGCATTCAAGATTTGTAAAAAAATTATTTTTTTAAACTTCCAATGCAAAACGAATTCAATCACCATTGTGTGACAACAAGAAATCGACTAATTACACCATGAAGTGAAGTATTGAAATGCTATGCTCCCGAATTAAATGTTAATTATTGTCTTCCATTTTTGTGCATAATTTTAACTGCTCTGTTTTCTGAGTTGGAAGATATGTTTAATATTTATCTGTAGTTATTTTTACTCAAAAACAAATTGTAGCAATTTGTATTTATGCTGAAAAGAAATGAGGTTCTAAAATCTTACATTTCTGAATTAATCAATTATAGCGTAATTTTGTAACAATTTTTGTGTTTCTATTTTTTAATAATAAGTTATTATAATAAAATATTTTTCAGAGCTAGTTAGTGTTATTTACAGCACAAAGAGAACCTTTTAGTTTTTATGACATTAAAAAAGATGCTTATTAAATTATGTCCCATCTTTGTTACTTAATACAAATGGTCACACACATTTTTCAGTTTAACCAAAAACTAAGTGCGTGTTTTTTGTCACACTCATTTTTCTGACGGTCTGTACCCATTGAATATTTCCTTTTACCGAAATTGAAGTTGCCATTCAAAATGTCTGTTTTTTTGTCAAGTTAGAAAATATCTAAAAGAACGTGACATCATTTTTTTTGAAATATGCCAGATGAAAATATACAAAGATCTATTGAATTATTAATAGATTATACTTATGCTATGCCAATTGCTTTAATATATAAAACTGGTATAATATTTTATAGTAAAGTATTTTTTACAGTAAAACACTTGTCTATTTCTATATATCTCATATAGTGCTTATCATCTGTCTAAATTTCCCATGAATATTTCTTAAATTATTATTTTATAAATGAATAAATAAACATTTTTATAAATATTCCTAAGTTACGTTAGAAAACATTGGAACTTTTAAACTAAAAATAACCATAAATTTTGTTTCAATATTACTTATTGTTAAATAATTAGTAAAAAGTATAATTCATAGCAATGAATAATTAGACAATTATTTACTTATGTAAACAAAATATTATAGATTGACTTAAGTTAATTGTAATACTTGCTTTGAAAACTCAAAAGAAAAAGTAAAATCTTTGCAATTATAGTTTCTTTTTTATAGAAAGCAGTCTCAGAACTATTGAAGTAAAAATTATCAAATAAATGCCTATATTCATTTAAAAATATTTAGAAATTGAAAAGTTAATTTAAGAGCTGTTAAACTATCAGAAAACAATGATATGATTAAATCCTATTTTAAAAATGAACAATTATGCTTTAACAGAAAACATTATATTTCTATAATGTTATATTTTTTACAAATATTTAAAAAAAAACATGATCATTGTCTATCAATTCAGGTTCGGCTGATTTTTCTGAAAATTCCCTTTAGAGTTAAAAGCAATTGAAGTTTTAAAGAAAGACGCGTAAGTTGAGGTAAATTTTCAGAAGATTATAAGATTATATTGAGAAATATTCTGCCGCACACACACACACACACACACACACACACACACACACACACACACAC